>JAQFYM010000376.1:0-73160 GCA_034694785.1 Agrenia bidenticulata
CATCTTAAATTAGTTAAATTCTATTCTAATTTTGGGGTGAATACATTATGGATAATTTTAGTTATGGATATTGATGACTATGGATAATTTTAGTTATGGATATTGATGATTATGGATTATAGCTTATGGCCATTACCTTTATGGATATTCATTTTAGGGATGTCGACCTATAACCGGGACAAGGTGTGATTTTACAAGCAAGTTAGATTTGGTTATTTTTAGTATACATATTATATATGGATTCGTATTTACTATGCAATACCATTATGCAGAGAATTATAAGCACGAAAAGTTTCGCGTAGTATTATGAGTATTTTGTAAAAAAAAAGTTTTTTTTAATAGTTGTTAGTTTGCGGAAGATTTCTAAACTAGTTTATGCTTCTTGGAATCTTGTTTGTATTTTTCCACGAGGTAATTAAGGAATAGTTGTACTATTTAGAACTTGCAGCATATTCTAAATTTGATTTCTACATTTGCAAGGGTTGTAAAATAAATTTCTATAGTAATGCAGTTTAATAGCCGATTTATCTGAATAGAGTATTTATTCAATGATTCACAATTTCCAAGACTCTTTGAAAATAATGATAAACACAAAAAGATTGCTCTTATAGCTTTGACTTAAATTCGTGTACAATAAATTTAGACTCAGGAGAACATTGCCACGATGATGAACAACAACACAAAACGGACAAGGTGGCAAGGAGAAAGTTATGGATTGCAAGCATTTTATGCGTCATATTTATGGTTGGAGAAGCCGTTGGTACGTTCATCTTAGTACTTTTTGCTTCTCATCATATTTTTCTATTTATTAAGTCACGGAATTTAAGTTGAAATAATGTTTAATTTTTAGGGGGATATCTTGCTGGAAGCTTAGCTGTAGCAACAGACGCTGCTCATTTGTTAACAGACTTCGCCGGATTCATGATCTCGTTATTCGCCCTATACATATCTGCACGTCCTGCCACAAAAAGCCTAAGCTATGGATACCACCGAGCAGGTACAGTGCATAGTTGAATTTCTAATCACTTTCAAAGATTTTCTCTCCAAACTAAGTATTATTCCAAGATCGATTTTATTCATAACGTAAAAATTCCTTCGAAATTGAAACATTTTAGAAATCGAAAAACGCAATTTTCCAGTTATATCAGTAGGTATAACCCGTTTAAGTAGGGATGTTTCTGAAACTTTTGTTTTTGCTGCAATGGTAGAAAATGTATGACGAAATTAACAATTTATTAAAGTTGTAGAGAGGATTACGACTGTGGGGAAAGGGAATTGTAGGTATATAGAAGTGAAAGAATTGGATAAACTATACCCTTGGGATAAAGCAAACGTTAGGATTTGCGGCTGCCGTTTGTTACTTCCAATTCCAAGGATAAGGATTAGAATAATTCCTTGCTGTTTCTCGGACCGATTCAATGTGGTTTTTGTATTCATATAGATAGGCTGTGTTAAGTTACTTGTAGAATATTGTCGTGTCACGATTTTCTATTGGCTGATAACATGCGGAACTGGCCTTTCCTTATCCCTCTGGGTTCTGCCGGTATCATCCTTCTCTTTTGTAACCCTTTGGATACTATTCTTGAATCTAATTTGATGAAATGAATTGTGGATCTGAGCAGAAGTAATAGGAGCTCTGACATCGGTTCTGCTAATTTGGGTCGTGACTGGCATCCTAGTATACTTGGCAGTTCAACGTGTAGTCATGCAAGAATTTGAAATTGATGCCCCCATCATGCTTATCACGTCTGGAATTGGCCTCATCGTCAACGTGATGTAAGTTTCTTACAGAGTAATGCTTCAACTTCCTCTATTACTTCGAGCTGTCCCTGTGCTTCAAACTTGAAGTTGGGAACGAAAAACTGTTCAACATCAAATCCGTCCTCCTCTTTTCTTTCTCTTCTAATCTGTTCGCTCATCTCATCTAGAGAAAGTTTGTGCTCGTTCCTTTCTTTTTCTTTGTTCACTGATTGCCAAACTTGAAATTTTTTGTGATGGTTGACGGAAAGTTCTATATAATTGTTAGGTCTATGTATTACTATTAAGATTAGGTTGTCAAACTATCTAACTTTTATATCTGAAAGATTTCTAGCTTTCATCATCTTTTTTCGAGTGGCAACCAAGGCTATGAACAATTGATACGAACAGATTTTGCTTGATTCCCTTCGAAATCTAGTCTTGTCCTATTTACTTTTATTTTTTATCTAGCATGGGATGTACTTTGCACCAGCATGGTCATTCTCACGGTGGTGGACACGGACACAGCCACGGGCATGGCCAGGCTGGAGAGCGGAAGCTATCTGTGTCTAAAAACGCTAACGGGGGGTTTTCAGTCTCTAATGAAAATTTAGAAACAGTTGGACAGGAAAGTCAAGTTAGTGGTAGTGAAGAATCGTCCTGTGGATCTACCCAAGAGCCTCCAGTAAGAGTAAATATAAATGTTCGAGCTGCTTACATTCACGTTATTGGAGATTTTCTACAAAGTGTAGGCGTATTTGCTGCTGCCCTCGTCATATATTTTCAGGTACGTTTTGGTACCTTCCTGGAGGCTAAGAATAAAAATCATTGTATTTGATGTACCATATATAGGGACTATTAGGGAGTTACTTCGTAAATAAGTTTACAAGCTTTCCTTTTGTTTACAGCCAAAATGGGTGATAGTTGATCCAATCTGCACGTTCTTATTTTCAATTTTGGTCATTGGAACTACGTTTGCGATTATCAAGGATACGTTGGTAGTTTTAATGGAAGGTTTGTACCACATTTCAATTACCGAAATTACATTTTGACGTTGAAATAAAATTTTAAAATCATGTGGTCCATCTTGTAACAGGGATACCTAAAGGTATAGACTTTAATGAAGTTCGAGAGACATTGTTAACAGTCAGGGGAGTACAAAAAGTTCATAACCTTAGGATTTGGTCGCTTTCCATGGATAAGATTGCAATGTCTGCTCATCTTGCTGTTGGTAAGTACATTATAGCTGTTCATTTTTCGATTTTGAATAATTAAACGTACACGTAAATTGACGAATTGATAATTTTTTCAACAGAACCTGGAAGCAGTAGTGCAAATAGCATTTTACGAAAGTCTTCCCAGTTGGTCAAGTCGAAGTATGGTTTCTGTGAAGTCACGATTCAAATTGAAGACTTCAACGAAAGTATGCAAGACTGTCGCAAATGCCAAGAGCCAAACTTTTGATCACATTCTTCCAGTTTTGTGCCTGTACACACCTCCCAGAAATTGTACTCAAATAGTTTAGAAAACATTTTCGTAGATTAAAAGAAAGAGAATTTACCACTAATTCTGTTTTCCTTGGTTGACTGAGATTATGAAAGCATATCGAATTGAAAATGTCAACTGATTTGGTTATGAGCATTTTCGGTTAATTCTTGTCAAGCATATTCATCTCTCGTTCAACTTCAAGTCAGTCATAGGTTACTTTGAATCTGTTTGATAGAGTAGATAAACTAGATAGTGGGCTTGTTTTTATTGCACACTATTTACCCTTCCAGAACGTTCCCTCAATTATTTATAATTAATGGAACGTAAGAGTTAATTCTGAGTTAATAAAGCAGTCCCAGTATTAGTTGGTTACTAAGAAGTTGGACATGAATGTTAGTGGTAAATCATATTGCTCTTGTAAGAATTGAACATTCCGGTGTATGTCTGTGATTTATACGATATCATCCATATTTACGTGTACAATGTATATATATGTACAAAGCATAAAGTTGTATCTTCAGCTTGCACAAAATGCTCTTTGCAATAACGAACGACTATTTAGTTCGAGAAATATAGGTCTTGAAAACAGTAGACAAAATACAACAAAATAACGAATTCGATTGTAAGAAAAAATAAAATAAAAATTGTGTAACCTGTTTTTTTTTCAATTTTATTAATGCTCTGCATCGCTGGAGGTAAGTTGTGCAGCACAGTGTAAATTTTATTGAATGGCCCATGAGAATCAGGGTAAATAGTCAAGTTTTTAAGATTTATTTTAAAGGAGTTTATAAGAGCTCTCCCACTAAATGAAAAAATAAACGCAATTCAAGGGAAATGGGATGAATAAAATTTAAATCGAACAAAATATTTGAGCGCAGCGTTTTATATTATAATATTTCAAATCAAACCCGGAACGATGGAACGAACAAGGAAGGAAATCCCTTTAGTTCAGACTCATTCTTGAATAACCTGTATCCCGTCCCAGTGTATCCTTTCTCTTTCTTGAATCAACGAAAGGATCTCAAAAGTCTCCTTTGAAGAATTCTACAGTATCAAACGAATGTAAAGGAATATGCCGAGTCGGTTTGTAACTTTATGTAATAATGTAAATTTTGCTCTCCTTGACATTTCTATTACATTTGAACGAAGGATGTTAGGCAGGAGACAAAGAAAGGGCCTTGCAGATACAGAACATTCGCATCAACTCTGTTTGTAAAAGGCGAGCTAATAAGTGATGTGTGTAATTGGACTTCAAAGAGAGGAACAATGAGCTCATCTCAATCCCTGCAATTTACTCACAATTTTACCTTAATAAGAACGTTTTCTCTCCGAATTTGAACTTATTTACTCTGCTAACAAGGGACTTGATTGTGCATGGAGGGGCAAAATACTTAATAAAATAAGCTTCTCAATAGAATATAATCCAGAATCCCATATGCACACAAGCCTGGAAAACATAATGAAGTACCATGAAACGAAATTACTATTGGCATGTTAACAAAGAGTGAAGCCAACTCTAGGAGAGGACTTCCTTTCTATACTCCAATACAAGCATTCAGCTCCCCAATCACATTGTAACGGATCATAAGCTCAGAGTGATGAAATGTGCCCAGGCAGTTGAATAGAAGAGAATTTGCATGAAATTCAGTCTCTCTTGGCAGTGAGACAATGCCGCCCTCATTACTCGAATATTATCCATGAGATAAAGCACTGGATGAAAAGAATGAATTGTTAAACATGAGGATTAGCAAGGATCAAGAGAGTGGTCTCCACATCCTTACTCTCGTCAAACTTAATGAAACGAGGCAGATCAGGATTCCTCTCTACTCTCAAAATTGTAGAATACAGATTTATCTACTTTTTACACTACTACTTGGAAACCTAAATATGTCCCCATGGGTCAAACCACTACTCTGGAGAAAGGCCTTTCACTATTCTCGACGCATTTCTTGCTCCTAATTCTCCCTCTAAAACAAAGTCCACCTCAATACCTCCAGACATCAAATCCATTTATGTTCAGGTGACCGTGTTTCCCTCATGTAATGCGGCAAGACTATATGGAAAAGAATGCGTCATGAATTCTTCAAATTGTAACAGCCTTATCCTACCTGAGGATGTTTCTCCAGGTTTCTCAAACACTAATGTTTTCCCCCCATCCCATCATCCCCTAAGCAGTATAAAATTCATTCTATCGTGTGTTTCCGTAATTTTTTAAAGCATATTTATAAACGTCGAATCTCTGAGAATTTTTTACTGTGTGCTTCAGAGCCAAAGTTATTTAAGAAGGTGTCTTCCACTCTCCATATTTGACTACTCCTATGGGACGAAGAAACTCGATGCTCAAAATGAAAAATTTTCAATAGCGCTCAAGGCTATATATAGATTACTAGATCTAAAATCGTTAAGGGGAAAGTAATTTTTTGACGTCATGTTCACATGGTTCCACTTCTAACTTTTGAGGTTAATGGTGTACTTTCTCTCAATAGAATTTCATGTCATTGAGTCCATTGTGGTATGATATACGATTAATGACACATTCTCAGCTCCCTTTTATCTTTGAACCTAATGTCAGTGTAATCTATCGCCCTTCATATTGAGAAGCCAGCTATTGACAGGGATGTACATAAAGTTTCGTACACATGGTAAAATGGATGGAGTTTGTGGTACATTTCACTGCATGTCATTAAACCCAGCATCAGGTATATTTTATTAGAGTCTATCAAAAAAGCTTTTTGTATTTGGAAGGTCTACAGAAGGGATTGAGATATATTGTGGAGAAAGGAAAGTAGGTAAGTGTAAGAGTGTAAAGTAAATGCTATTACTTTTGATACATATACTTGTTTAGTCGGTTAGGCAAATGCGTCAATGGTAATTTGAACAGATGACAAGAGGCAGGTAGTGTTGGACGGATAGGACAAACATAGAAATCAAATACCAAGCACGAATGAATATAATTCTTCAGTTATAGCCAAATTAATCTATTCGGTTCAATTTATTGGGTACTGAATGTCCGAGAAATAGACCAAGGTTCGAGTGTCGGTGGTAACGTCAACATTTAAAGCACTTTCAGCTGGTTATCACGAAAAGAATTATTTCTGGATCACTAAATGTCGAAATTTTCTTCATATGAGTGAGTCATCGATCATACTTTAGAATTATTATTTCACGACTAGTATATCATGTATATGTACTGAAAGTGGTAAAACAGTCGGCTCGCTATTTTTGAAGGGGTTCAAGGCAGATGAAATTTAGATTGCAAGTTTTACTGAGGGTTAAAGATAATTTGATTTGAAAGTCCTGAAAGTTATGAACCCCATTGAAATATATTAGTTATAATTTAGTAATTTTGCAAATCTTAGATGAAAATTAAGTTTACAAATTCTAATCTAGAATTAGACGCTAAGAAACCCAATACTGATGCAGTACGAAGCATAAAAAAACAATTCAAGCCCCCAAGTTTATTCCTGCAGTAAAATGTTCGTTTTGGTTTGCAACTATCTACAGTTGGCAGAGTTTGTAATCTAATTTTACTACCTGCTTTAAAAAATTTACTGCTCAGTGCTGGGTTCAATATTGACGCAAAATAAATTGGGGCATGTAAGCGGAGAGAAATTCAAGTATATTTTTGGTACATTCTTCTTCAAAGAATTTCATCAAGTGTTATTTGCTTTCAATCTTTAGAGCAAATAACATGAAAATGGATTTTTTAAAATCTTCTTTAAAATTACTTCAAACGAAATGCTAAATGTAACCTGCAAGAGGTTGAATAAATAATAGAATATTATGCTAAAGCACTCCATCCTCAGATTATTTCTAAATCTCAGCCCAGTTGTTCAACCCAGAAGGATATGCATTAGAAATTTGGTACATGAAGGCTCGCTTATTAAAGTTCTTAAACTCTTATACCTCCAACCAACGGAAGTAATCCGGTATAACCTTCAAGCATCAACCAGTTATTGCAGAGATTGCATACTAATATCAGAAAGGACCTTTCAACTTCCAAAGGTAATTTATTAAAACAAGACAGTTGCCTGTGCGATTATATGCTCCATTAAAAAGATTCGTCAATCTTGTAGGCTATGCCTATGAAAGGATTTAAGGACCCGTTATTTTAATAGACCTAGTCGTTGGAACGCTCTAGAATAATGTGCGAGTAGTTACGGAGCTTTTATGGATAATTATGACTATCTTTCCGGATTAATAATTTAGTAGGATAGGATATTAATCCAAAAGTTACTTACTTGAGCATAATGTATGCATAGAAGGCAGTACATGAGAAGATACTGACACTGCCAGCATACGTACCAGAACTCACACATTTTTCTCTCAATAAAAGGATGGGGAAAGCAAATGCTGATTTTTCTATCCCGTGAGGTAAAGTAATTCGGGTGTTGGTTTTCATAATATTGTGTAGATATTTTGAAACAGACTGAATTTTTGTATGGTTTGTTTACTGTCTACATGCTTCACTGCATAAATTTCAGTCTTGGTAGACTATGGATCATACAAACTAAAGCAAGCATATGGAAATGTTATGTTCAGAAACAGCTTTGGAAATATTAATGCTCACATCATCAATCTAGTGTAAAGGGATGATAATAGATTTGAGGACGGTAGAGTGGATAGTGCGTGTTCTATGTTCACTAGCAAATCAGGTCATAAAGTTTTGTTCCTGGAGTAACACGAAGTTTTGCTTGTTTCGGAGTTTCGTAGTTACAGGCTAACGAAGCTAATGCATTCGGTTTGACGACAGCTACATATTTCCTATCCTACTGTACTGGGGTAAATATCAATAAGGATTAGCATATCTAATCAGTAATCACTGAATTCTTCTCTGTAATAAATAAATCACTGTATACATGAATTTAATTCTCCTTTCATTCCCAAATGCAAGAGAAGAGAAAGGATCGAATACGATGAAAAGTTTGTTTGATTAGCAGTGAGATTTATTAGAATATTGTAATCACGACTTTTTGTGAACACCGAAGCTAACTTACGAACAATCCTGGTAACTACACCCACATAGAAAATCTTTATAGAATTTTAAATAACAGTTTAATCATCTGCTTTGTCAGAACGTGTGCCTTGCTCGTGACGAAGTGTCGTTAAAATTGCTTTTACAGTTTAAAAGTTATAAGATTAAGCTTCTTTCTACCTTTCCGTTATGCAAAGTATAATATGCTGCTGCACGAGATGGTTGCATGATTTCACAGAATATTACGATTTTATGCGATTTCCATTCTCAAAGAACTTCACACTTTCTACCATAGAATAAATAGCATTTATACAAGAGCCTGTGCTAAATATCTTCTTGTTCTACTCTGGGACACTCCTTCATGGGACTGGAAATGAACTGAAGCGAAAGGTTTTGGCACTGGACCGAACATTAACAAATTAAATAAGAACCCCAAAATGGGTTTAAGTGAGCTGTAATAAGAGGCAGAAAAAGACTAGAGGTTTGTCAAATGAGTCAAGGCTGAGAAAGCCTGTTGTAGAAGGGAAGAGTTGAACCCTCCCCTATGGCTAATTTGAGGGAGCTAAATGAGGAAAGCATGGGAAAGAGATAAATTTGTAGAGAAAAAGAATAGAATAAGGAACTGGGAATGAGAACTAAGTAAAAAATTGATTTAGCAATTGAGCCAAACGATAAACGAAACCAAAAGTAGTAGAGTAGGAAAAGAAACAGAATTGAAGCAGAAGATCGGATTGACGTCATCCCTTTGGACGGGGTTCCCATGGGAACTAAACTATAAGTCTAAGCCACCACTGCTGCAACCGACTGACTACTACTTACCACATGTATTCAACCATTCTTCTGATGTGCCATCTTTTTAAATTGGCTGTTCTTGAATCCCTTGCACTTTCCTCTTTACCCTTTTCCCCTACAACTGTTTATTCTTAGACATATTTAAGTAATACAATGAACCAGCTCCACCCAGGAATGTAACCAGACAACAATGAGATCCTTTCTGTGGACGACTCCCTCAGGATTCGGATAACCCGCTCCTTAAATACGAATATCTTCATCTCCACCTCAAACGCTAAGTTACTGAGTTGTAGAAGAAGGCGGAAGTAATTCATTTCATCCTTGTAGCTTCCGTTTGGGTCTATTGGTCCATATCAGCAGAAAGCAGAACACACTTTGCCTATGTGTAGAGTTCATGCAAGATCTTAATTCGCATCCGGTGGATTTCGGGAGGAATACAGTTTCGCCCTTTGTTGTCAGAAGTGGACGGGCGCATTTTTTTTTATCTGATTAGTATGCAAACGGAATCTTTGTTTTTTGTGGGGAGAATGTTAATCATGTCAATTATAGTGCCAATTAGTAGGAATAACATATATATCCGCACTATTCCGCACTTTATCCTGGAGAAAAGTTTAAGCTACTGATAGTACTCGAGACTGTCGGGACACAGCCGTGGAGAAAGTTAGGAAGAAAGTCTTTCTCTTAGGACGACTGAAGGATTTCCCGGTTCCACAAGTTTGTTTGTAAGTGACCAGTTTTCGAGTGTGTGGGAATCGTCCCTAATCCGTATTCCTGGCGTAAGCTTTCTTCCAACTTACTTCCAATCATGTCAGCTCGTCTGGAACTAGGACGGGGCTGAAATGTTTGTTTTCACAGGGTAACATTCCTGAGGGATAATGCAGTGGCGCAAATAGCAGAAAACCGATAGGAATGCGAAGTATCCAATTGTCTTGAATTCTAAAGATCAGAGAATTCAATCCTTCTCTCCTGCTATTTTTTTAAATAAATATTATTTGTATTAAAGGGTAATTTAATAAAAAACGATTTCATTTTGAGAGTTTTCAAGTATAGATTGAAATTGAAATCTATATTTTCTCCCAAATTTGACCACTTGGAAACGTTACCTTGTAGACCCTTAAGCAAAAATCACATTTTATTTTTCTTGTAAACAAAGTTACGGGAACTGTAAGAGGAACTCGAAAGTTTTTCAGCCATAGGATAGGACAGCAAAAGTTATGTCTTGTTACACAAAGTTCGCCACATCTGATTATCCGCATTGGTACTAATAACACTATATATAGCATCTTTGAGACGTATCATTTTTTTGAGGCTGCTACCAAGTCTATAAAAATCATTCAAAATGAATAAATTGATATTCCGTCGAGGTAGAAGCATTGCAGTAATCTTTTAAAAAAAATCAACGAAGTAAGTATCAATGAGTACAGTGAAGATCCGAGCAGAACCCTTAAGAGTAGGAAATCTCTAGGCAATCCAGTTGGGGTTGGATCAATCGGTTTATCTGCATTTATAAAGCTCTCAACTTCATTGCAGTGCAAAAACGACCAAGGATCTAGGTCAATAGAACTCATTTGGTTAGGTACGGGGATAAAACCGAGACGCGGTTATGTTATGGAGTAGTCTGGTCTATTTCGTATGGTTATTCAAATGAGGTACGCAAAATAAGCTTTTCTCCAACCTATCAAAAGTACAAAGTAATTTTACTACCACCTTCGTCTTTCTGGATAATACTATCCTGGAATAAATAATATAAATAAACCCCCGGCTATTCCTCATTTATTAAGTTTCGTTTCCTAAGATCGTATCCAGAAATACAGAAAAAACAAACTGATAAGCCAAAGCAATCTCTAATACAATTTCAAGAATCTCATCCCCAGTGACTCTCGCCTAATAATAATATGTACGTCAAGAGCTGAAATCAATCCAATATTCCTAGTATTGACGTAGTTTGTCTATTCCGTCCTGATTTGGGTAAATTTAGAAACCCCACACTAGCCAATAAAGTCGAAACATCCGTCCTGTTATTGAAAAGGGAAGATTGCGTTCTATTTTTGTCCACGGGAAATTGCATTTATATTAGCCTTATCATAATCTAATTGCAGAGTAGGAAGATGTTATAGTTCCTCGTGCCAATAATCTTCCTTGCCAAATTGGAGATTTCAATGGGAGAGAAAGTTGTCTTTCCTCTGGTGCGACTTGGGACTTTCCGGAGAAGATGAAGAGTGAAAGCCAAGTTTGCAGCTTCGGTTTCCTCGCACCCTCAGCACCACCAGAAAATCAAACAGACCACCAGATTTCATTCCCATCAAAGAGAGAATCTAACTCACCACAACAGTGAGTGTATCAATATTGTATTTCTTAAAAGGAAATGCTAGGACACCATTTCTTGTTGAATCTTAAGCTCATTCCGAATGGTATGCAGAAAATATGGGGGGTTCTGAATGCCATAACCTTTCTGCTTGTCCTGAGGCTAGCCATCAGAATTTATCAAAGATAATCTCGAAAAGCTCATTTTCTCAACAGACCCAGGCATCCCTTGTAATACATTCAGAGCTGAGATTAGAGCTTTTTTAGACCTTTTAGCCCATGTGTTAGGACTTATATGATCCATCTCGTCCGTCCGTCCGTCTGTACACCTGATGACTTACGAAAGGCTGACCTAGCCGCACAAAATTTTACACACATGTTATCTGAAACTAAAGAAAGTCTAAGTTCGAAGATGGGTCAAATCGGTATATGAGGTGACCCGTGGGGGTCGGTCAACCGTAGGTGGTTTTTGTTAACTTCTAAACAGTTTAACTTAGAGTCCTGAAATTTTGCATACATAAGTTCTTACTAATAAAACATGATTACTCATTAATTTAATATCACCTGCACGAGATGATGAATTTGGAATTTTCATAAAAATTGTTAATTGGTCGCCGGGTTCGTTAGAAATTGCCTCAAAATCCTTTTAAAATGTAACTCACAGAAAATCGAGTGATTCGATTTTAATTTTTCATTTCCTAAATTCTGACCTAAATATATTGTAAAACATTCAAAAATTAATTGAGACATCATCTAATTTAAACCAAATCAATATACCATTGTCTATGGTAAATGGTAACAGTATGATTATGAATTATGATTCGTGAAGAGCAAAACCCTTATTTTAAATTAGGGTTGAGAGAGGTTTGTAGTACCGTTTGAAGATTTACCTAGAGTAACAAAATTTTGTATAAACGAACGGGCCTATCATAGCTGCTTGGAGTGGGGTTTATATATATAAATGAAGATAACATTCTCTAAGACATTTAAAGTTGCAGGTGCGTCAGCGGGCTGTAAGAATGTATTCGGTATGCCGTTCTAAAATTTTGTAACTGTGGTTTAAGGTTAGTAGAGAGAGCCCTTGTGGTTTATGCAAATTTTTATTCGGAAATGACAAACATGTATCCGTCTGTTCTACGAGTTTGTTACATGATGGATGAAAGGAATGGATTGTAGAATGCTATGGAGTAATGCCATAATAATTTAAATAAATATATTTGAGCCTTCGTTAGCTGTGTTTATTTCTTTTATTTCACTCATCTCCAAAATTATCTTAATTAATATAATAGTTTTTGACAGTACTTACATAATATTTTTTACCACTCAGTTTAGTTCTGTTTCTAAAAGAGTTATATTTTAGGTTCGGAAGAGGAATTAGAATATATTATTTAAGCAGCTTTAATCTTATCTGCTTAGACTCCGACTCTCACCTAATTGTCTTACTTATTTTATTTCCTAACTTTCATAATTCCATTGTAATGTAATTTTAGTATACAGTAATCCTATCATATAATATAATACTAATTATAACATTCGCTCAGTTACTCACTACGTCATATTGTAGTGTCTTATAATATTTATACATTTTATAATATGCAAAAATTCATACAAACGTAGTTATCAATGAAACTATAAATGATTACCGATAGATATTTATTCATTCGATAGTCCTTAACTGCTGACGAGGTTTCTTCAACAGTTGCGATATAAAGGGGTTTAAGTACATAATAATTGACAGTTTAGGTGTAATTTGATACTTCACAGCTACACAAGATCTTTAAAGGATTTTTTATCACCCAGATAACTACAAAATATTGATTTTTTTGCAGGAAAGGGGGAATATAGTTGATAATAGATTATTAAGTTTCGATTGGCTATCAGCATCACTAATTCTTTTATATTAAAACCACAATGCTCTCTTTCGAAAGATAGTGATTAAATTCGAAGTTTGAAATATTTCCTGCATCCTACACAAATCGGATCCTTCTTACTCTTTATATTAAGTATTTACATATGTGATTCTCAAACAGGTAAAAATTCATAATCAACCTTGGGTGAAAATTGTCTGTCTTTTATTTACTCCTAGTCAGGAGATTTAGATACATTTCAGTAGTAAAGGTGGTTCGACTCATAGACGTAAATTTAGTTCAATGTATGCAAAACAAATCATTAATAATTTTTCATCATCCAAAACTCGTCATAAACTCAAATTTTAAACCATTATAACATTTAGGTTATTGAATAGGCATATGCGGTTATCAAGATTTACCATATATACATTGTGGAAACAAAATCTGTGTAACATACAGCTGAAAAGTCAGTCAGATAACTCGCTCAGTGCAATCTAAACCCAAGGAAAAATGAGTAACCAATTTATTTGTCTAAAATGACAGCATTTTGTAACAGATGTTCGCGATAACCCTTCAGGACAAATGAAATGAGCCCCAAGGTATGAAAATGTCCTAAAAATATTTTAGTTTCAACCTAATACTTACAAGAGAACTGAATACCGTGTACACAAATGGATTCTATGGAACAAGGTGGTAAGAGAAGCATTAATTATAACTAGATGAAGCCATATTGTGATAATACCCCCAAATTTTGAAATATCCTGGTAAAAGACTACAGAAACTATGCTAGACGCGATCATAAAATACAACAGTAGGATAATTTATTTTTTCGTTATCTCCCTTGTCATGGTTGAATCTGTGTGGGATATAATAAAAGTAGGGTTGAGCATGCATAGCAAATCAATATTTTATTCCCAGGTTTCAGGATCCACAATCTGGACAATTTTGGATAATTTATTGCTCTTACGTATTCCCTATGCTAAAGAAGTACAACCCAATGCCATTCTGTTTGCTTACCACTTTCTCGCTAGTCTTTTGCCAGGAAGCTAGGAAGCAATGCACGAGACATTACAAGTATAACCCCGTAGTCCAAAAACAGTAACTCTATTTTGCCCTTTTTTTCACTAGGATAGATACTGCTGCATATACATATATGCACTATGTGTGTCCTTGGTTGAAAATTCCATAAAAATTCTGACCATGTTCGCCCAAGCTGAAGTACTTGTACTTTAGAGAAAACACCAGTAAAGAATATTAGAGAGATGCTATGTCTCTTTCCTGCACACGAAGAAAGCAACCCTATCAACCATGTTATTTGGTATCGGACTTCTTAACCTCTTGCTCAATTTTATCAGATAAATTAACCCTTCCATTATTACCAAGCGAATTACAAAATACTTTACCATTAGACCAGTGGAATACTATTTAAAAAAATCACAATTAATGTTACTTGAATCAAAATCACAGAAATCATACTGTAACTAATTATTTCATTTCGGCTTAAGTGGAAAATAAATTCTGGAGAACAGGAAAAGCATGGTCATTTGATTATGAATGCCTGCAGTACCTTATTTACCATATAAATGGTTCAAATCCGCTTGTACTGGCCCTACAGTGTATCCTCTCTATGGACAACCGATGGAGAGAAAATGTTTGGATTATACATTATCAGAAATCATTATAAATTAATTTGTGCAAAACGGTTTAAAACATTGAGGGTACATAGAGTACTCGTGCACTCTGATTTTCTTGTTGCGAGTCCAGCTTCCTAAATCTCGTCTGATTATATTTTTGCAAGATCATCGTCAGAAGAAAATCTAATCAAAGGTTAGTTTTTACCACTTTTAGTTTGAGAATCACATGAATTATTTGTAGAATATTGTAAGTAAAAGTCTTTGAAATCTTCTTTTTCGTTGGAAAAGGAAAACAAATAGTTTACAACTTACTCAAAGAGATGATTTAGTTGTGTAAATACGAGATTTTCTAAATAGAGGATCATTTCGACCTTCGTTCGAGGGAGAATTGAAGTAAAACGGGATTGCAAAGAGGCTATTTGGGATTTGCATAAAAAGTAGCTAAGACATTCTCTAATAGTATTATATGGACATCCGTTTAGCTGAATCCTTAAAGGGAGAGTCGTATAATTCAAGTATGGGACTAGGTGAGCGAGAAGGACTTAGATCGAATGAATCAGAAGGCATGATTTGTCCATGAAAACGTGAGGACTGGTGAAGGGAGGACGAGGCAGAGGTGATAACCCCAGATGACGTAGCCGCAGATTGGTATGGGTGTCGGTGGTACACTGCAACTGAGACGGATTTCCTATCGAAATGCTGAATATGGGTGCTTTTTGCTGGAGACTTGGTCAACGTTAGTCTTCTAGGGGGGCGAGATCCTCGACAGAAGGGTAAACGCATTGGACACTTTGGGCAACGACATGAGCACACTGAAGTCAATGATCCTCCCATGGATGAGGTCATCTCTTGAGGTATGTGGCCCGAAATTATTGATCCGTTCGCTGTAATCACATCTCCTTCTAGACGTACTGCTCCGGCTGCCGCCTGTTTACCAAACAAGATAATATCGCTTTTAGAATTCATAATACAATTAATCCACACTACCACCTACCACACGATAACATATTCAAGATTCTTCAATTTTAAACAGTTTTAAAGTTACTCTGATGCATTCGATAGAAATGGAGTAACACGTAGGATACCACCATGATACACTACAGACAGTTGTAATATTGCATTCCATGTCAGTTTTGACAGATTAGTTATCTCCAGTGTTGCTTCTAGTTTCGTTACTTCTCGGAGCATTGACAAATGTATTTTTTATTTAGATTTTTATCTTGTACAATCATTAGAATTTCTATAGCATTGGATAAAATCCCGTTTTCTCAAATACAAGTGAGACTTTCAACCTTGAAAGAGCTTCGATATGAAATCTGTAGGAATTTCCATCAAGGTTCTCCAGGTTCTCCCCAGTGGAGAACCTGTGTGCGTCCGTTGCCTTACTCCAACCGGAATTTCTCAAGGATACTTTTCAAGCCTGACGTGACACAAATTAATAACGCCACAAAATTTGTACCTTTAATTTGGATCAATAATTTTATACCATGTCTAAGGCAGGAGAGAAAACAAGACCTCGTTAGGTACCAATTGCTAAAATACCTTTCACCGGTTCATTTATGGACACGTATGAATTGAGACTACATCATGATTTAATTTCCTATTCCAATGTATAGTTGAATATATGTATGTGCTTAAGAGATTAAATTTTATTTCCTCTATTCGAACTCGAACATTTTGAAGAGCCCAAGATCGTTATCTAGCGGTTGTGAAGCGTACACTGATCAAATACGAATGCTTTACTCTTATCGAGAACTCTGTGGCTTTCCCTAGCATCAATACAACGGCAAACAGCAAAGTTGTGGTTTATCCTACCAGCTCAAAGTAAATTATAACATAATAATGATACACTACAGCTGAATACTTCAGAATAGTTTGAACATAATTCCATCCTACCAAATCACGACGGAATGAAAAAACAAATTCTCAGAAATACGTCTTTCTCGCTAAGGTTTAAAATAATTAATTTCCCACTCTCCCTCTAATTCTAATCACTGTAATTTCCCTTCAAAGTTGAATAAGTTGTCAAAAATCCTTAACCTCTTTCAAAAGGAGGTAACTATGATTTTCCTTGTGGTAACTAGTGAGAGGGGCCTGATCGCACAGCCAGTATTAATGCGATGTTTAATTCCAAGGAACAATCTCCCACTGCTTTCCTTTGTAACCTTTTTGGGATAAAATTCTCAGATCCTTTCTCAGCCTACCGTTAGTTAACGAAAATGTGTGTAAATTCATTTCCAAGTATTAAAATATGTTCTACAAATGACTATTTCAGTTCTTGGATTAGATTGATATAAATTGACAGATTTCAAAACATTATAATTTAAAGTTACATTTCAAAGTAAACGAGAGTGCAACCCGTATGCTAAGGGCTCCAAGCTTCACTCGACGCTGTCAACCTAAATTAAGTTTAGTAATTGAAATGGAAAATTTACTTCTATTCTATTCTTGAGGCTCCAACCCCTATGCTTTTATAGTTTGTTCACTCATTCATTAGAAATTACCTTGGTCTGAGTTCCCTAAGGGATAAAGCTCTAACATTTGTTTCATAGTGACAGACAAGGATTGGAACTTTCCAGTATCAGCACATTTTGAATCAGAGTAGATGCATTAGTTTGGTGGAACCAGCAAAGTAATCATTTTATCTTTTACTTGAAAATGTTCAGTCTCCGTGCATAGGAGATCTGCAGAACAGAAAATGGGGTTGAGAAAGTAGTGAGCTTTCATGTTCACCTCATGCTATCTGTTCTAAGTTAAATCCAAACTGACAGGATAAGAAAGCAGACGAGGTACTGAGATATCAAATTCTGTATCTCTGACTGCTCAACCTGTCCTAGAGGGTAAGGAGTCTTTCAATCACAAATATTTTACCAGCATAAAATATACACGGAGGTAACTTTTTCTACCAAAATTCTGCGAAGAAGGTGTCTGTAGACCTATGAAGAAATTGTTCTAGTTCAGCAGAATATAGGGCTGAATAATCCCGTGCAAATGAAGACGCAGGAAAGTTTTGTGTTAATGCAAACTAACGAGTTCATAAATGTCAAGAGTACAAAGTGCTTGGGGAATATTTGAGACTCTCGCATAAAAAAATAAATTGTCCCATAAAATTCTCTTTAAGCGAGAGCATAAGAAAACTCTCGTCAGTTAGAACTAGAATGGTGACGCAATCTTTTATAGTTGGAATTTACTTCCAGTAAAAAAAAATCCAACTTTTTCTAGACCTGAGTGTAAGAATCTCATTTCTAACTCCTTTCATTATTTTACCAAAGACACAATAGGCATTTTAAGTTTCAAAAAATTAGACTACTCTTTGTTACCCAATGCTTGGATGTGATCTCTCCTTCCAACCTTCTTCTACTTAAAACCTATTTTACTGTGGGAATTGGAAGTTAAAGAACTCCACGTTCACAATGTAGAGAATACTGTAAACTATAAAGTGGCATTACTTTTATATTTATGCTTATAAAATGCTACAGTTAGTTAAATCACGATCATCCCACTCTCAGTTTATGGAGTAACAAATAAAAAAACAATTTAATCGACAGGCAATTTAATGTTGAAATATAATATGTTGGAAAACGTGTTCATAGGGAATCTAATCTAACCAGTAGAGAATTAATGGCCTGTAAATAATTCGCTTACACTACTTAAAGAGCGAGAGGCCTGATAGACTCACCTCGCATTTGAAACATAAGCATGGAATAGTGGAGAATAGCCTATTAATTTTTAAGTAGGATGATTACCTGTAAGGCTTCAGCTTCATCCCGTCGTTCATCCTCAGTATTCATGGTGATGAAGCGCATAACGAGAAGATTAAGACAGGCGGCGACAGCAGCGAGTCCAAAAAGGATAAAAATGAGAGCAAATGCGACATATCCTTTATTCTCATCCAAGGCTCGATCTTTCTGCAAGGCGACCATGTCACCAAATCCTATTGTTGTGAGTGTGATGAAGCAGTAATAGACAGAGTCAAAGTAGGTCCATCCTTCGTAATGCGAAAAGACAACCGCACCTCCAGCCACTGTGATTGTGCTTAGGGTTGTCACCACACAAATCAGATTTGTTTCCGTGGCCTCTGTGCTGACACACCTGTTGGAAATCCCAATACACCCACCACCGAATCAAAACCAACAACTCCCACTTGTCTTTTTAACACAACCAGAGAAATCACAAGGATCTCTGAAGGACACACTCGAGCCCTTAGCAAGAAGCCCCCTCGTAGTCCAATTCCCTCTCAAACCACTTTCACCGCCTTTCTCCACATTTATGTTCAACTTGGACGCTTTGTTGATTCCTAAACTCAACCCGTAAGGTACATCATGTGTGCAAGTGGCTTTTTAAAAAGCTATTTGCCACAAACACAAGGAATGGAACTTAGTATATTTTCATTCCATATGTGAGGGAAATGGAACAGGAGTGAAATAGTATTCATGATTTTACCTTATGATTCCATAACTTTCTATTAGGGATTTAAAACGAGCTTACGAGCACAATATCTACGGAGTATTGTGCTTGGTGAATTCTCATATAAGTTGCCATAATTGATTCAGAAGCTCTTTTATGTTCTTAAGAGCGAGCTTAGGCCATTCGCTTATCATTTATTACTATTAGGTGCAAAATGACCCGTTGCCCATTCTCTCAGGCGAGAATTGAAGGACCAAGACATTTCCTAGGCTTAGAAACTTATCACAGTAGAACAAGTGGAAGTTCTCGTGGTCATTTATTTTTATTACTTACGCCGGAACCGTCCCCTCTCATGGAATATTGAGATAAGAACTGGCCAGAAGCCGATCAAATCTAGGCACATTATTGCATTATTATGTCTTACCTACAACCAACTTATAAACGTTTAGTCTGTGTACGTATTATGGCTTCTGGTTGTGTTTTATAACTGTACTTGGTTTCCGAGTCCCGAGGCTCGTAAAAAAATACAAACATTCAACTAATACATGTTTCTTTTTATATTATAAACCAAATCAAGCCGAGTTCCTGGATATCAACGAACTTTCGCTGAAACAATGAGGGAGCTTGAAACTGATTGATTACCTGTCCCATTCCCAGATCAAGTCCTGATATTTGTCTTCATTTGGAAAGCTATGAAAGCATGCCACTCTTTTCCCTTTGTATTTATCTTTCTCTTCCAAGCTGTCTTGACAGATGTTTCCATTCCTACATTCCTATTTAGCCCTTTTTCTATCGATCTGACGGCTGGGACAAAATTATGACATCCCGACTGTGTACAAATACTTTATAGGATGATTGCTTCTTCCAGAAACTGCTTTCTAGCCCATGATTGTTTCCACGGTTGGTTATCATGCAATAAAATAATAAATTGGTTGTAATTTTAAGCGTATGAAAATGGTCTATCAACGTTGATAGCGTATACTAAGGCTTCTACACAACTTGATTTGCGAAAACCTTACTTTCTATAGGAGTTAAAAATAGTTGAAAATCGCTTAAAATATGATTTTTTTTTATATAGGTTGAGAGATGAGTTGCAATACATTTATGAATGAATGAATTTATAAATCTGTGGTGTTCAGAGAAGTGAAAGTAAAAGCTTGATCACACCACGCCATTAAAATTGGCTTAAAATTACATTAGCAAAGTAATCAGTCAGAGGGCACTCTCCTATGCTGTTGACACTACCAAATCTACAGCCAAGGAAGGCTTGCCCAAAAATGAAAGTGAAAACGCCACAAATTGAGTTGAAATTAATGAAATCCAATTAATCAACTTTGGCCACAGATTCAAATGAAAATGGACTTTCTACTTTCTATACTATGTATATGAAATTACAGCTACTTTCCCTTGTGTAAATTAATGCTTTTAACGACTCAAAGTCCTGTTACACAATTATAAATTACCCCGAAATTTACGACAAAACTTGGTATCCTTTTTTCATCAACTCCAGATTCAATTACTGAGATACTGATATAGATCCCACGTATGGGTACTTAAAACTTTCTTCCAGTATCATCTCTTTCTCCTTGGTCCTACGTGCTTCGTAAAAGAAAGTATGGCTCATCATCATCAGCTTATCGTTGCTACAATCACTTTGAAACTCCTCTCCCCCCCGTCAGTGTCTTGCAAACTTGAAAATGTCTTTCACTGCAATGCACAACCAGAATGAAGAAATATAAGGGATTCTCATAAAAATTCAAACTTCATGGAAACCGACACTAATATGAAAGGCAGAGATCAGAAGGGATCTGTTAAAGCTCAAACTTTCTTTTAGAATTTATACTCTCCTTTCTCCAGAAAAATGGGAAGTAGCTTATTTGCATTTCCACTGCTACTCTAATATAATACCACATCCGCATGCCACACTACTAGCATTTGCATCTTCACTCCCAAGTCCCACTGGAGTCATACATTACGAAAAAACGAAGATCGACTTCTACTGAGTGCGATCTTTCTGACTTGGAGTGAGAAATCATAATTTCTCTTTTGAAGGATGACCCACAAACTGTGGCGAGTTGAGACACGAGGCGATGACAGTTTTTCATTAACACCATCCCATATACTACAAGATATCAAACCGAGAGTACAAGACCCAGACCGTCAACCATTAATACAGCTCAAGATGTACACTTTCATACAGTAGTAATGCAGTGCCCAAACTTTTCTGAATTACCAAGACTTCAAAAACAGTGGTAATACTTGTAGTGACAATAAAAGCCACTTGAGTTCCTTTATCAATCTCTCGAGTGACTTAGTATCCCCAGTTTATAGATCTTTCAGCACGTTCGAATTCAACTTTTCTTCCTCAATCCGGTTTTACTAATCTGTGTACTATTCGTATTTGATAAAGACTGGGATAAAAATATTCTATGTATGTACATATATTCTATTAAGCATTTTTTTGCTCGAAAAGGGATAAAAAAATATCCATGGCAGTTTGCACTTTATTCACGGTCTAGAAAACGTTTCCAAAGAAGCATGGCGTCTTAAATAATTATTTAATATTTATAATTATTTAATGAAAAAAAACAGTGGAGAGTGACGGTGCTTGAGTTTCGTTGAAAAAGTTGAGTCGGCAGTTCTGAAGAAAAGTTACAGAAGAGAGACATCGTAGATATAATTCACAAAGGAAAAAGCTACCCAGTCAACCCCTTTTTGGAGATCACCACAAGAATTCGGAATGAACCATCCGGTTTTTCTGTGTTATTAGACGAGCTCTTTCCTTTCCTTCCGGAGACCAGTAAAACATACCATTAAGAAGCTTCTCAACAAAACAAGCCTCATGCTCATCAGTTCATCACAATTGAAGTCTGATTACATTTCAACCCAATGTAATTTTGAATGAGATGCTGAAAGTAGAACAAAGAATAGGGACGGTTCCGTTCTAGCCTAGTTTAAACCTCTTTTATTTATAATGAAATCCTCACTTTCCAAGGACTTCCTTTCCAAAGTAATTCTTTATCTTCATCAAGGGCTTTCTGTTTCATCGACTTTCTTGAAGCTTTCTCTGGGAAAATTCCCCCTAACCATCATTGTAACTCAATAACCCTTCCATGCTTCTACTTTCCCATTTTTTAGCTACAATGTTTTAATTACACAAATGTACAGCTTTGTTGCATTCAAGTATGATGAAGATTGAAGCTTGATGAATCTTCCTGGATTAAGTAAGATTAAAGTAATTAGTTTTAATATAGGTTGCTAGAGATAGAAGCAACCTGAAGCTAATTAATTAAAAATGCAGGAAAACTCTACATCATTAGCTACAATACTTATATTCTAATTTCTAATCAAACATCTTTCTCGTAACTCAGGATAAATTTTTGAAAATCTTACTTCTGAACTATAAATAATTGACATGACACTAATGACTGGCTCAATTGAGGCTAATGATGAAGAAACAGTTGTTGGTGTGCAGTCGTGAAGAAAAAGTTTAATTCATCAGCCCAAAAGTTAGTTTTCGACGCTATAAGTGGCATCTGCTTCTCCTAACCCAGTTTCCAGATGTGTGACTTTGATATAAAAAAATCCATTTGATTCTAACCCATGCTCATGCAACTTTTAACCCTTGTTCGTGTAGTTCATAGCCCTATCTAAACGAAATCACATTTCTCTACAAAATACATGAGTTGGTAACGTGTCCAAAAAAGCAGAGGTTGGAATAATTTTCTAAAAGTTATACACAGTCTTACAAGTCGCAGCAGTATTCTCACAAGTCTTCGTCCGCAATAGCTCCATATTATCTACTTCCGGCTGTATTCTCAGTTCTGTTTCTGGTTCCTAAAACTTGACAAGGACACTAATCTTTGTAGTAATTACTACTTAAATATTTGACTTTACTGTTTGTGTCGCTGGGTAGCTTCTCGCGAGATAACCTCATGCAGTATAGTGTTCATTTTCTGATCTGAAAGTTTTACAGCTTCCTTGTTCTAACGATGTCTATAGAGTATACCTAGGCCATTACTAGTCTGTAAAGCTTATATTTCTCCAAGTTTATTTACACAGCCACGAAGAAAAAGAAACACTTAAGTTAGCAAATTCAGGTAATGAGATTTCTAGAGAAAAGAATTGTGAGCGCAGGGGAAATCATTTGTACAAGATTGAAAGTTTTTCTTCATCCAAAAGACGCCTTTACAATATCAAAGGATGATATGTGATGGTAGACTAAAAGTAAGGGCTTGTAGTTATACACTTGCTGATAATTCCATAGTGAAGTACAGTAATGATAATAATCCGTAATTTGTTTAGTCTAGACTCTATAATGTTTAACGTACAATGACTCAAGTTTCTTTGTTATCAAGTCATTAGAATTCACCTCGTATTTCTATCTCCAAGCTACGTGGATCTCTCTGCACTAATCTTAAGAAAATAGATTCCATGAACTTAGATTTTTACATGCTAGTGCCTGCGACATTTTGCTACTAAACTCAAGTACTGTAGACTCAATATGATACTCCAGAGTCCAGATTGTAATTGCAGCATTAGGCAAGTTTGTTACTATAAGAAATGGGAAAGGTTTGGAAGCCATTGGTTATCGTGAAGGCTAAGATTAAGTGAATCTATATCATACTCGTACCAGCTGCGGACAAAAGATTCTACTTTATACAAAAAAATATTGACAAATTCAACTATAAATTATGTAGTAATTTATTGTCTTGTCTATTATTTCAGTAAAAATGAAGCTGAACTAGTATTTACGATTTCGTCTGTTTTAATTACAGTCCTAAGGCTACTTCTAGCTATGGATTACGTGCGTCATGACTATTGAGTTCAAGTCTAACTGGCAGCTTGTTTCAGAACAGCAAACCAAATCCAGTAACGTATTGTTGTGGGACAGTGGGAGATGACAACCACTATTTATCATGTCGAAACAGAGCTTTATGTTGATGGACAATTGCTGGAGTCATTGTATTAAGCTATTATACAATTGCACGGAAATCTGAACTATTTTTAAAACTAATAACCTTAGGGTTTAATTTCCGCTTAAACTGATTTGATAAACTAGACCCTAAACTGGCTTTCTCTATGCATTGCGACAACTAGAAATCCTTCCAACAGGACTATCATTAATTGTATCTACACAGCTAGCGTTTATTTTATACTCGGTAGTATCGGTTTTTCCGGTTTGTAAAAATTGCAATCACCCCACCGGCTCCGTTTAATTTGGAGAAAAGTCGGGAAGGACGTGCGACTTTATTTTCTTGGAAGAAAAATGATTGTACCGACGCTATTTTTTATATAGCTCCGTTTAATACATTTCCACACTCAAGACGTTGATTTGATGTGATTCTTGGAGCATTGGATTGGAACGTGGGGACACAATTGAGAGACGATTGAAGAAAGACGGTGACAGTTCATTGAAGTGGAACCAATAAATGGGGAAAACACAGGAAGTGGCTGTCTGACTTACCCGGCCATCTTCTTAGCATTTCTTATAGCAAAAGAAGAGAATCGATTGAGTCTTTCACCGATACTCTGGAACATCACCAACCCCAGCGGGATACCGATCGCTGCATAGCACATGGTGAATAATTTACCTCCTACTGTCACAGGGGTCGAATGTCCGTAACCTGAATTAAATAAAAATAATATCGTCATTAGAGTTTTTTCCTTTTTTTCAGCAACAAATAATTTTCCGATTTACGGTATGTATCTACAGGCTTTGCTAAATGCTTCTGCATGTTTCATTCATTCATTCATTAGATTGTGAATTCTGGTACATTTTTTGAGAACAAAATACTAGATGAAAATATAAGACAAAAATACATCAGTAGAATATGGAGCCGCTATAATATGCGTTCCAAATCTTGTAATGTCTGTATCAGATCTCGAACCTTTTTTCTTTCTTTAATTTATTAAATCAAGAGCCCAATTCTCTATGAGCCTTCTCAAACACACGATTATGAGACGTTAAATGAAACTGTAAAAAAACAAATGCTGATAATCATGATGGCATTAACTTCAGTTAATCACGACAGCTACAGACTGAAAACTTGAATAAAATTCTTAGAAAAACAATGTCGACGGGGTACTCAGCGAAGCCTTTGCTATTACAATGGTGGCCAAATTTTAATAATAAATCTTGGCCGAGGCAACCCGCTTCTCTCCACATACTCTTCAACTTTCACCGACCGGAACGCTACCCAAATTCTAATGGCTAAACCTAGACATCCTTACTTCTTCGTTAAAATAAAGTTGAAGACATAAATCATGGTAAATACAGTACCCAAGACTCAACCAGTCGGGTCTCTGTCTGTACAGAAAGGGAACAAGCTGGTTCTAATGGTAACCGAACGATTTTCCCTTGTAGTTTACAGAATAAAAGCAAAATACTGTATTTCCATCCGTCTTACCAACATTGGGGGTTATTTTTGTCTGAAATATTTTCAATGGAATTTAGAGACTTTTCCCTGTATAGAGTGCTTAGACTAAAATGCACATTTTAGCTCTTGCCATGAGAAAGGAACATTTGTTCTGAAGCCGGATTAACACTGAACCGACAGAAGCCAAATTGAATAACTTTCCAGGAAACCAAATAATTTTAATCTCATCCGTAGTGATTTTACAGGAGATACCGCAATAGACTAGGGCTACAAAATAACAGGAGAAGGATAATTTTACTCTGTCTTAGAATTACGTTGTCCATATCGCACTTCAATCCTTTAGCTTCGTACCTAATAATATCATTGTTATATGCGAGCACAGATGCGAACCTGACCAGACGTGACTGATGCTTTAGCCATAATACTACCAATTGGGGGAAGATAATCCTTTCTCAAAATGTATTGAATTTTATTTCCTGCACTTTCGGTTACCGTGAGACTATTCTCAGCATCCAACAGCTGGATGCTGGATACGTCAAATAAAGTAGCTTTAACAGTACAAATCATAAAGCTTCTGAGGTATTGAACCCTTAGCCTCCTCGTACATAATGTTAAGAAAGCCGCAGAGGTACTGAAGTATTTTACATTAAATTGGATTGAAAAAAACGTGGCTTCTACCTCTTTTTAGCAGATGAAAGGACTAAACCCCAACTTGGGTGGTGTATATGGTCGAGGGAAAGTTCTTGGAAGTTGAAAGAGATTACTTTTACCCATTTATTTTGGCAAGGAAGAGTATCTGACAGAAAGCCGACTTGCATCTATTTAGGAAAGAAGAAGTAGTTCACAGGCATTCCAAGGGGATCTTCAGTTAAAATACACTCTCAAAGTTTCATTTTGTTGTCCTAACTATTTTCCTAACATTGGGAATAGGGTTCAAGAAAATTATTTAAAAATATTTTATCTTCATTTTCCAACGATCTAACCACTTGCTGTTAGTTTGTTTAAAGTTTACCGTTTTATTGAAGCTTTAATGATTGAACTAGATAGATGTTTAGGATGTATTCTATTTTCAGCCTGTTCTGAAGAAAGTTTTCTGATCTTCTCCATGAATAAAATGCTATATGTTGCATGAGTGTTATTGATTGTTGATGTTATGTGCTTCGAAACTGGATCATCGTACAAGAAGTTGCTTTCGGTCTAATAAAAAGGTCAACACTAAATCCACTCTCTCTAACACTGTCTCATTCGGTTCGTCCATAACAATAACACTTAATCGTCATACAGGTTGTATTAATTTGCAAGGAGTCCTCATTGCTAATGAAGTTTGCCTTTCAAATCCGGAAGGTAAACACAATTAGGGGAGGGAATGTATATATTGTATGAATAAAGACAGAAACCTAGAAACGGGGTGATGAGAAACAGAGAAGAACAATGAATGCTAATTTATTATACAGAAGCTCTTCTGGTAAAGTCACACATCTCCCATAATTTCCTAAGAGACAAGCAAAGCTTTCCAAGCAAAAGTTCTCTCTCCTGAGGGCAGTAAAACAAATTAAAACTAGTTGCTGTACCGAAAATCAAACAAATTTAGTACACCCCGACTTCAAAATCAGACTTCCTTTTCTATATCTTTGTTTGTTTTATAAGATAGAATTTTCAAAGCACATTACAGACAATTGATCAAAACGACATTTTCCTCGATCTAATTAATTTCTCTCAGTGGCAAAGGTTTATTCTCACCTTATTAACAATTTTATGACACTTTTTAAAATCAAGAATTTTCAATAAAAAAATCAGTAAAACCAAGATTCCCAAACGAAGAGTAACTGCTTCCCTCCTTTATCTCCCTTTCAATTTATTTCACATCCAGAAATCCTTATAAAATTGGCAGAACATGGCAAAAAAGAATCTTATCGTGTCATCCTGATTAAACTTATATTCCTTTATTATTAGCTTCCTTTCCCGGATCTGCCAAAGCGGAATCTTAGATTATGGTCTCGGTAGACTACAGTTTGAATAAAGGTCTGTGAAGTATGTTTTCATACAAAAATCTAGAGGAACTAGGGGAATAAAGGAAACGAAATCCAAAGAGACGTAAAGTTTCTCTCGAACACGTATTACTGTAATATCAAATATCACATTCATGGCAAGGCTTCGTATCGATTTCTTTGTTAAAATTATATATAAATAACAATGATTATATGGTATCCCTAGGGAAAGGAAACAGAATCATCCGTTTCCCTAAATAGTATGGATACCCGTCTGATCTGAAACTGATGGGATGGATTTTTTTAACCACCAGTATGACCCTCGCGGACCTTTTCCAACATATTATAATGTCATAATAGACACTTGTCAATGCTAATAATATTTAATACTATACTTAGCTCTTTACCGTATATACCGTAAATTGTTTTAAGAAGTCAGTTTAATTAAACTGGATAGTAATATCTATCGGCAGTTTTGCGATTTACCGTCCACAGAAAAGGTAAATGAATTTTATTTTGTAGTTTCAAGTTTCACTTTTGTATTTATCAATCGCTATATCAATTTCCATTTCAGGACGTTCATTACCATCTCGTGTACCTCTTTTTTTGAATACTTTTGTGCCTGTGACATTATATACATACATAAGAATATCGATGCCAAGCCTCAGAAGATACCAGGTATTAGAAGGGAAACCATCTCGTAAATTCTGTTTACAGCGTAATCATGAAAAAGTACATGAAGTCAGGCCTTGGAGAAAGTAAGCTGAAACCGAGGTCAAAGACGACACACGAATCTCATATCCCAGACGAACTTAAGAGATTCTACGAAATAACTCCACTCTTTTTTTGAGGACTAAATTCATATTCTCCTTATTGCTATCCTGTTTCATTGCTTGCGTTTACACATACCTGTTTCAAATGTTGTTAGGAGTTTGAATTTCGTCATTATGCGCTTTAGTCACGGAGCACAAGTTTCAAACACAGTTCATTCCAAATTCATCGCTCTAAAGTCACAAGTGACAGGCAGGCGAATAAGAAAATAAGTGAAAGTAGAATCGATTAATCATATCCTACTGAAGCGCATTTGACACTGACACAACCAATAGCAATCAACTATTCAATGTAGGGAAGCATTCAGGTTTCAGAAGTTCTTCTAGTGGTTGAGGAAAGTACACGGTTGTAATATTAATGCATGGTAAAGACGTGACATATTGAAATTCCTTTTAAGAAAGAGGTTGGGCTCAGTCACCTTGTTTTTCTGAGACTTGTATGAATTGGAGATGTTTGTGAAGAAGATTTCGAGTTTGAGTGCATGCTCACCTAGCAATGAATTTAATGATGCCTTGGTAGCTTTCACTTGCTTAATTTAATGGAACTTCCCTGTGAGTGTGGCAGGTACTGTTAGTCTTATTCATTTAAATAGAAGAGATGCTTTACAATTTACTTACCCAAATGAAGCATTTTATTCCCATTATTTTCAAAACGGGGGCATATTGTGTAATAGAGAAAGCAACCTAATTTGAACGACCTGATCGTGTTTTGAATACTGAAGAAGGCTGTCGGCGCTGGTTGTTGAAGAAAGCATTGCAATTGCAACTCATTTTAATAATTATTGGAGTTTTTAATTAAATTTCAATTATTAAACTCTAGATGTTGCTGTGAAATGAAATGAAATGTGAGTCGAAATTAAATTGTCCCAACATATAGTTGATTAAATGTTAATATTATTGACCTTCAAAATATCTTAGAGTAAAATCTTTTAAGGATTACAAAGCACAATAGAAAATCCAACTACCCGAGTTATTAAGGTCACAGAAAGTAATAAGCTTAAATCATTGTGAAATCAATGACAACTATCCATTCTGCCTATGCTACACTACAAAACAGTCTCAAACATTTCTTAATATATCTTTCATTACTAGGTCTTGTCCCATTTCTAATCTTATTAAATCAAGTAAAGACTAGAAGGAAAGTAGACTACCAAGACGAAGAAAGCTCCAAATTCTAATATAGAGTATTTGGAAAAGGATGAAACGATTTTAAATCCTAAGGAGTGGGAAAGTTTCTTAAAAAGAAAAGAAAGTCGAGAATACATATGAAGTTGTTTTATTGAAGAAATTTGAATCCCAAATATCTTCTTTCTCCTCCTTTTTTTAACATCTAAAAGTGTAGCTGTTTCTTCCATCACATTCTTACAATGTCTTATTGCTGTTTCTGCTGTTACAAATCCACAATCAAACATCTTAAGGAAGGAATTTTCTTACAGAACATGGAAGATCAGCTCCAGACTTTTTTTAAACTTCGAAAGAAAGTCAAGACGACAGGATGTAGACTAGCCGGATAAATCGAGATGCCAAACAGAATTAGTCGGAATGAATTCTTTGCTTTTTCAAGAACATTTTCACCAAACATTCCAACCAGAACCACCAGTGTCAATCTTCAGTGCTTTGCTCAAAGTCAAAGAAGCCTACGATTATCAAGAGTAGGAGGATACGTGCGATGATATTAAATTTTAAATTATTATGACTACAATAAAGTATTGTGTATAATATGTATGAAGTTGTGAGGATTTGAATACATTAAATTATATTATCATCAAGGTTGAAATGTTCCAGTGACAACATACCTAGAAATCTGTAAAACAAAATTCTCAGCATCATCTCCAATTTATATTTTACAGAGCGTATTTTCCTCTTCCAAAGAGTTACTGGAATATCTTCATCGGTATTGTAACTTTTTTGTGCAGAGTAGTGAGAAATAATTTAGTTTTCACTTTTAATTGCCTCGGAGATCCCTGATTCACAATCGGAGCGTATTGAAATTTGAAATCTGTAGGAATATGTTGCCCCGAGCTTACCCCTTATAATGCCCAAATCTCCTTTGCTTTAATATATTTTTTTAATTTTAAAGGGAATTTTATTCAATATTAGAAAGACTTTTTTCATTTCCCTTCTCAAGTATTTAATGTTAATCCACAAGATCTATTGTAAGAAAAACTTGTAATGAGAACTTCCTACCCACTCTCAAACTTGTTCCATTGGGAAATTTTAATTAGTTTGAGATGAAATGAAATATAAAAGTTATACCTTGAGGCTTTCATAATAAGTGGAATTCAGTAGGTCATTAGATTCTATTTTATTTCCCTTTTACCTACATTTTCCTGACTTGGACCAACCGTCATGTCTACTTTAAGAATCCGTAATTGGGTCTAGGAAGCGGCTTTGCTTTCTCTGTGAGCCATCATAACTCAAGGTGGGTGGAGTTTCGTGGCAGACACTCTTGAGGTACCTGGAGGAAGCTTTCCCATGGAAGATGTGAAAGCCTTGGACGGATTATTTCATTCCGTGTCCTAGCTCTCCGACCCCGTCGACGTCAACCAAGCTACTTCCTATTCATACCGTTGATCCTCTCATGTTACTCCAATCCATTAAACTAATTTGAGCTGAATCTCCTGCACAAGCTTAACTCACCGAGCTCAATCAACAGAATGGAGTGATTTTGATAAAAGAGGGCAGTAAACCGGAGTGAGATGAATAATTAATAAAAGTCACCATTAGCTTTCCCTGTCTCGACCCGGATTATAAATCCACTCCTGCATGATTCCATACATAACAGATGCCATTACCCTCGTCCATCATGTGCTACTACTATTACTAAACCTATGGCTAATATCTTCGTTTCCAAAGTTTTTAATATGTACAATGTTTGCTCACTTGTACCGACATTAGTATGAGAAAGTTCAAATTGATTTTTTGATAGCTAGAACCTAACAAAGTTTTCCAATCCTCACCATGTAAAGTATCGCTTAACAAAAATTCATCTAAAACAATAGAAAGGCTAAATTTTCTTAGAGTAGTGTAGAGTGGTGTAGCAATTAGGGCCAAAACTGTCGTAGAGCAATATGTCATCGTAAAACTTGAACGTGGCTCATTTACACAATCAGTTACAAAAGTAGCTTTCTAAAACACCTTCGGCAGATGGAACCCTTTCCAACCTGGCAAGTTGAACTTAATTACTACTATAGGGAAATGGAACCACACGTAACCGAGGGGAATATAATACCCAAACTATAAACCTTTTGTGCATGTGCTTGATAATCCTAATCCCATTCTATTCTATAAATTATCACCTCTAGGGCAGAGTTATACAGCAACTATATCTATCTCAAAGGACTTTACTTGACTTCCGGTGACTATCATTTTATATAAATTATTATATAGTAGTCAGAGCTCCCTTTATGGACGCTAATGATCTCGCTTAATAACACAAACAAGGAACAAAGACAGGAAATGCGCTGAGTCCATTGAAAGGATTGGCTTAAAAGGAAAAGAATTATCTGAGAAATTAAGTCTTGTCCTTATTCTCATTGTAATGATATATTCTTGTTCTTTAAAGCCCTTTAAATACGGATACTTGTCCTTTGAATACGGAATCGGTCATCTCATTCTATCATACAGAGAGATAATTCAGTTCCTCTTAATAAGTAACCTTCCAAACTACGTGTCCAAAAAGGGAACTAGTTGATGATTCAGATGTTAAGGAACATTTTCAAAACACCAAAAGTATGGCAACCAGAACCCCACGAAAAGCTATTCTTAACACAGCCTAGTACATTCAAGGTATCAATAGAACGAACTAACGATGCTCGTCACGACACAAGCCGATACAAAGCCGTAGTAGAGAACTGGATAAGGAGAATCCAGATTCTAGAGCCCTTCATGTCCAAGATCTCCTCGCATCGACCGACGTAAAGTAGGGTTTCCCCGGTTAACTTATTTTTTTTCAAATTCTGGAGACGACCCTTATCTTCTTTTGTGCAATATGTAGTATCATTTGGGGAGAGAGCTATTCCTATAAAAATATAATTCCTAAGGTTTCCCATAGAGATGTATGATTGCTTTCACCTGGCGATGGTAGTGATGCTAGACAGGATGGTGGTGGTGGAATGGTAAGCATTAGGTATTATCAACTTAAGCCCATGACGATAATTTATTTCCCTCTATGAGTTCCATCTCAAGGAAACGCTCAAGAGACACTTAATTCTCCGCATGGCCTAGCCTCAATCTGGCGGATTCATCCTGCTTCATGTTACACAACCTCGAACAAACTTAAAATATTCGAAATAATCGGAAGGGAAGTGTGCTACAAAGTGGATTTTTGAATTCGTGAGAGGTGGATAAATAATTCGTGTTTGAAGAGGTAATAAACACATCAACTTCTACTATCTTAGTTTGCCAGATCGTAGAAACTACGTTTCCCTGCTTTTTATGAAACACTCTATACAGGAAATACAGGGTGTCCCAGGCCATTGTTCGAGTCTTTAAAAATCGTTATTTCCAAAACTAATCGAGCGATTTTGATTTAGAAAAGTTTTGTACATACAAGGCTTTCTGTAATTTCTTTAAAGTTTCTCTCATCACATATTTTATCCTACCTTCTAGGTATTTCAATGAAGTTGAGCGTGTAACTGTTGCATCAAGGCTAAATTGGGCTCTTGTTGTTAGCTGCTGTCAAATCTCTTGTGTTTCTTTGATGATGATGACTTAGGAGGAGGAGAGAAATTGTTAGCAATTTGTAGAGAAAGTTGTTGCTCCGCTTTCTCATACTTTAGAGTTTTGACTTTCGCATCATCATCATCAAACAAAAAAGAGGATTTGAATCTCTCTCACTTATATTTGTCTATGTGTGGTAGATAGTAGAAAAGATCAGCTACTTTTTATCTACTTTATCTCCGCCTTTATGAACGTTCATTTCCACTCACGACTTTCCCTCTCAAGTCCATATCATGATTTGAGAAGAGGGTCCTCCCCTGTCATATCCATGCTCCATTCCTCCACTGTCTCTGATGACAAAATTTCCCCGCTGCCAAGAAAGTACGGAGCTAATAGCGTGTCTGAGTATTTTCCCTATCCAAAGCCCGAGGCCAGATAAATGCTCCGTATTTCCGAGAACCATCAATGTCACTTTATTCTTCAAATTACGCTCGATCAGTTTCGGGGGACATAGTTTTGGTCGAGAAAAGAGTAGCCTGAAACTAGCCCAAGCATTGATACTAAATGATGCGTGAGTAATCCTCCTAGTGTTTACACCGGCAGCTTTGACTCAATTAATTATTAGCGATAAGGAATGGAAGAAGGAAGAACGACTGGTAGAGCGATTAAGATTTAAACAGAAAGTAGCCACCACTACCAATCCCAAGCTGAGAATGAGCTTCTACGAGACCTTTATGACGTACTATTTGAAGCAACTTTATTATTATTGCCCTTATACCTATGTTATGTGGGGAAACAAAGAGGGAAAAAAATCGAGCCAAATCCTTGATTTGAGTTTAACAGAGCCTAGTGAATTCTATTATTCCCGTCCTTGTTTATGGAGGTAGTCCATAACATAAAACTCAGAGACTATTCAACCTCAACACTCGAGCTCCAACTTTCAACTTTCTTACTCTAAACAAGGTACTTTGACTCCCTTCTGACTCGTAGAAAACATGGTGCTCTCTCAGGAGCCACTACATATGAATGTATCTGCACTCCAAGTAAAGAGTATTAATAAGAAGAAATTGAAAGAAGAAAACCCGTACATTGTGTGTGATAAGAGGGAATAAGATAAGGGTGACATTGTTGCTATCTTTTAAAGTGAGGTGGGAAATGGGACTTGTTAGAGATTGTGGATTTTGGAACAGGGGCTCGAGCTGCTTTCTCCTCTCTGCTTTCACGTTTACTTCCTTCCCCTTTGTATCTCACGTTTTAACCATTCCATCTCCAGCTCAGTCAGTCACACACAACTTGAACAAAAACATCCAAAAACTAACAAGAGGATGGATCGATTTTCCCTTCCTCATCATTTCCACTTCTGATGGCTCATAGCATGGCTCCCTTCTTCTTCCTCCGGCTCCATAACTACAAATTTTATTCCAGCCTCTTTCCTATTACTACAAGACAAACTCCGTAGCTTGTATTATGCTTCCATACGGCCGCATTAAAATTCAGCTCTTATTTCCACTACTCCTTCGTCAATATCTTCTTTTTCAACCTCCTTTCTATCACATAGCTTCGGTGTTATTGCCCAGAAGTTTTTTTTATACCGCTATAAAATCCTTTTACAAAAAAGATCGGCCGACGAATCTCATAGTGGGGCTTCTACTCTGGAGTATGCAGTTTCCTCTTGAAATATTTGATGGTCAATACGATTCCAGACTTTTGAATTCAAGTGGGGATTGATTTGTTATAGAAGGGTGCCTTTTTCAACCATGATTAATGAGCGGTAGGAATAACGGAATTGGATCGATTTGTAGTCAAATGGTTTCGGTAACACAGATCATGTCTGTCTGGTAGATTTATAAATGTCACCGAGCCTAACACACTATACGAGGAATTTTTTTCAGTATCTGCAGAGCATTTCATGAGTATGTTGATAACAACCCATTCGGCTTGGTAAGGTTGATAAACGCATTTATTTCTGTTTCCAGCTGTTCGTAGCGGTGAGGTTGAATGAGGCATAAACCTGTGAAAATATTTGATCTCATCTTGTACGTATTCATGGGGAAAATTTGGACGAAATCGTTCGTTTAACAATCTAGTTTTGGGTTAAATACGTATTAATCACAATTTATCTCTGAGAAACTTTATGTGGATCAAATGTCCATACCCCCTAATATTCTGAATGAAATATTTATGGGTTTAAAAGGAGCCTATACTGACTCCCAATCACTCAGTTTTGCATGCCTAGAATTTCTACCAGTTGATAAAAGCTATCATACCAGTACTTTTCCTATTGTGTATTTAAATCTAAACAGCTTGACACATTCGCCTCATCTGAAATAGTCATAACTGAAAGGGTAAGAATTAATTATGAATCAAAAACAACTGCGGTCAACCGGAATAAAATGGAGGGGATCGTTTTACCACAATACCTCAGCGTTTGCTGCAAACATCAACACGAACACGCAAACGGGCCTTCAACTTTCGAATAATTCATGCTAATTCAAGTGCCAATTTAAAGAGAGTGAACATTACAAAACACCTCGATTTATAGTCAAAATACAATCCAACTTACCAATAGTAGTAAGGACTGTAGTGGCGTAATAGAAAGCCCCAGCAAACTTCCACTGTGAGTTCCCAGCCTTCTGTGGCACTGACTTTAGAATGACCATTTCCAGAATTCGATAGTCGTCCCGGGATATCTTGTACCGAAGTTGAAGAACTTGTTCCAAATCTAGAAAAAATTAGACAGAAACCAGATCGTCAAATCTCTGAGCTCTTTATACTTTCCCTCAGTCCTTCCCTTATATGAGGGAGTTAGAGTCTACTACCATAAGTAGTATCGACTATTTACGATCGAATTTTACATATGCTTCCATATCATTAAATTTTACTACTTTTGGCTTCCAGTTAGAAAAATATTCTTGTGCCAGTGATTTCTTTAAACCGTTTTTTGATGTATCTATCGAAGCCTGATAACCATTCAACGATTCAGCCATCAATCTATCTCAAAATCATTTAGCGAGGTATCCTATCATATTTCAGGTTATTTAATTGCGCAAAATAGTTTCAAGTATAAATCTACGATTGAAGAAGCTCTTTCTGCCTCATCACTCATAAATATGCGATCCAATTTCCAGAAGCTCTAGAAGTATCAGCACATTTCTTTTCATACTAGAGGACAAGGGATAACCCGTGGTAACTTGTAAACACAAATCTGTAGTATATTATAGCCTGCAAATGTATACTTTATGAAGATGTAGGGAAATTCCCTGCCATCGGGATCGGACAGATCATTGCGTTGGTGTTAGCTGGCCAAATTATAGAAAGCCCTGCTGTGATGTTTATTTGAATTATTTGATTTCCTCTCCCATTATGCTCCATTTCAGTTCGCAAAAACTCCTTTCCTGTATGTAATTTAGTTCCCGGTATTCGGAGTCTAGTTCATTACACGAGTATGGAAATGGTCGTTGCCTTGTAAGGTCTGACATATCCTATTTTATTGAAATGTAGTTTGAGATTCATCATGATGCCGTGTACGTGCACCCTGGAGAAAATTCGAAAGTTGCTATATCATATGTGGAGTGGTGGTATTCATATTTGAAAGGATGAAATATGATGAACTGTTTCTGTGTCTGGCATATCTATATTTTTGGTGTGAATTATAAATACCATGAGCTCTCATGGTATTAGAAATCTATAAATTTTGTAGCATCGCAACTCTTTCCACTTGAGAAGGAGTAAAAAAAAAAGGATGCCTGCTACCTATTGGAGCCAAGTTTCTCATGGATCTGACGAAGGGAGAACAACGAATGACTGGAATGTTCTTAAATATAAGTTATAAAGTCTTACAAAGTACAAAGACTCTCTAAGCTTACATATGGGATGAGGCTGTAGATCTGTTTACATAAGTGGAACATATCAGTAGGGAGAATAGAAAGAACTGTCCACTTTGTGACCCTCAAGTGTACGTTGGGGACTCGTCAAGCTTCTGTTGACATCTTGTGCGTCAATCCTATTCACTTGAAGTGAGGGAAATGCAGATGAGGGTTGGGCACAACCATTTTTTGCAAGTTTACAATGTTAATGTTCAGAGGATATAGCTCAGTGACATTGTCGTTTCTAGAGTATCAAATACATAATTCATGAGACCTGTTTATGTATCTGTCATTTTCACACATTGTGATCTACCTTTGTCTAATCTTTTTAAGGGAAGTGCTCTAGAGCAATAAATTGCTTGAAACATTGTGTGTTTTTTTCTAAGTCTTTCGGAAAAAGTTAATAGTATTAAACCAGACCCTAATACAGTTGGTCAATTATTGGTGAATATGGTATGATGCTTACTTTATATGTAACTTGACACAATTGCTATCTACAGAGGAATCAAGACGTCTTTGGATAACCTAATTGTTTTATTGCTTCGAATCCTTTATCAATAAGTCAAAGGATAACAAAGCCAAGTAAGAAAAGTGACAGCAGCATGAACTCATCGGGCCTTGAGAATTTTCTTAGAACTAATTAATAAAATGAGTAGCAGATGTGCAGAAATGGCTTGAACAAATAATACTTGGATAATCCAGTAGAACTAAACGGACCACTTCTGGCACTCTTGTCTAAGACATTTGTTAAACTTTGTTCCATCGCAATAAGAGGAGACAAAGACAAGGACAACCCGGACAACCCAACTCAAGAATCTAATTTGTCCTACACAACCAATTTAGGAATTTATCACAATTAACACAGGAAATTCCTCCTCTCGTTTGCACAATAGTACTTGGAACTATTAACTTGTCTCATCTAATCCACTGCACCCTGAATCTGAAAGGACTCTTGTTTATTTTAAATTAATTTCTCCACATAGATTTTATTTTAAAAAACACAATCTTTCATTCGGTACAATACATTCAGTAAAAAGCTTAATTTTATCTTATACAAATGAGCAGTCATGACATAGAAGGTCGTACAAATACATTTTAAATGGACAGAAAAAAATTAAAGCTGAATAGCAATTTATCGACTAGTTACGACCGGGTAGCCCTAAACAATATCATCAGAATCAGAAAAGGTTTCATGATTACTTAGAAAAAGTCCAAATACAAATGGCATTCTAAGCTCAGTATCTCAGTATGGCTGTCGTTCATGACTAGCTCATTTAATCAAGCCAATCAATCTGTCAGCAATATCCTCTCAACCTGTTTGATTGCGTCTTAGAAATAAGACAGGACACCCATTTAATAGCTTCAACTCACACGGAGCTGTTTAAACTTTCGTTCCATCCTGGTCCCTTGACATCCGTTTATAACTGTAGATGTAGTTTAAAAAATCAATAGGGTTTATTTAGAGAAATAATACTGAGTCTACTTTGTAGGAGTATAGAAAAGAGCACTCCACTTCGACCTTTTCAAGAACCGACGATCGGTATCAGAGGTGATAGAATTTAAAGAGCTTAATATCCCCAATGCCACAACCAAATGCACTTAGTTTGGATCTATGGAGAGAGTAAGTTTGGAGTGGAAGGGAAAGTGTCGAAAGTTGTAACGAGAAGTTATTATATTGAACCTTTCTCCAAAAGTGCAGCCCCTCGTCCCGAAGATTGGATTCCTTTCTAAAGTTGCATCAACGTGTGTAACCTCTAGTCTAAACAGACACAAAAGTTGCTCAAAAGATCAGAAAACTAGACATAGGAGGATGCAATGAAAATAATTATGACAGCACATTCTGAGTAATTAACAAGACAGAGGAGAGACAAGAATCACGAGAATGAGAACAGCTCATGTTTAGTCCACAGGTTTAAATTTAATTATTCAACCCTTTCTAATTTCTCCCCTTTGGACAGGATTTTAATCAGATTATAACTTTCCTTTAGATTTCCATCTCTACTCATTTAATCCATCATGCTGATGAGTACGGGATTGTGACCCTTCGTTACGGATCTTTCAGGTACACTTACAAATTCTTTTACAATCTGTAAAAGGATTAATATTAAGGACTCTGAAGCATGTTTAAAATTTCTTATTTTACCAAGTGGATAAATTGTAATCAGTACTGTTAAAATATGCAAAACCACCTACACACAAATTGTTAATAATAGTGTGTAACTGGTTTCATTTTGATTCTCTAAATACCTAAATCCATTAACAAAGATTAATAACGCCTAAAGGGAAGTGAAGCTAAATGTATAGATGTGATTCCGGCTTTTGTTGAATTTTAGAACACCTATAAGCCGGATAGATTAAAGTTTGTTTAAGGTAGTGGAACAACTCTGTATAACACGGGGCACACATCACAATAATTAATCCTTGTCGTTGAGTTGAACTAACGCTTTGTATGATTTTAAATCCTACGAATATTGTAATTCTAATTTAAACAGGGGATAGTTCTGGTTCATGAATACTTTCAACTTTGTAATTAAAATTTAACAATTTTTAACACATCCTGGATCGATTAATAGAATAAAATCCATTACACCTTGGCTCAATACAAAGGTTCTTTCTCCCACGAATTGTCTCCTTTTTAAAACCTCGACAAGTAAGGTTTAAAAATAGTGTGTACACTTTTTTCCCATTTTCGAACATCAAAGCTACCACTTTTGTAATTATGAGTACGAATAACTACATGAACTCATGGCTAAATCGTACAAACATCCAAGACAGAACTGCTCCAAGAGTAATTAAATTTTCATTGTGCTCCATCGTCTACTGGGAGTTTGATAATTTCCTCAGTCGACATGCTACATTGTGTAATCAACAAAAGGGCTGTAGGTGGTCGTTGAATGCTGATGAGGTATATTTTTAGAACACAGACCTTGGATGTCAGTTCTCGAGCGTTACTAAAAGGTTTAAAGGATTTAACAAGGCATGGGAGACATACAGGGAATATTAAGCAATAGAGAGAAAGTCGAAATTTTAATTGAAGCCTACATCACCAATTATTAACTAATGAGCACCCGTACGCAATCGTTTTGCAACATTGACGACGAACATGTGCTCGTGAGTAGTACAAGCCATGATGAGAAGGTTGCCTTATGCAGGCTTAAAAATGGAAACATAAAAATTAATGATAGCCATGTCACTGAATTCAGAATCAGACATTCCTGGGAACATATAGAATTGGAATTTTGGTAAGAATAAATACAGGTTTTAATTATTCAATCTAACTGTTTAAGGTTTCGTATTCACTTTGGAATAGTTAAGTCCACATCTCTACAAGTTTCTGTACCGTATGATTGAAAATGGAGATGAGAGCCTTGATCCCAATGTCTACGGATCTTGAATATCGAGCATGGTGAATAATCTGATTGTGATGGTAAATCAAAGTGCAAACAAAATTATTCCAAACAATTATTCCACTTTGTTGAAGCAGAAATTAATTTGAAATAATTCGAGTTGGATTTTCATGTACACATCATCTAATTTCGACTATGGAATGTTGTCCCAATCCCGAGCTGGATGTCCTCATTTTTATGCTAAGGCTCGTAGATACAATAGAAATGCTTGTACTATGAATTTATTAGTACTCTATTTTAGTAGACACGGTATAAGACAACCCCCTTTTTTAGGATGTGCAAGTAAGTATTCCCTTCATTAAAAGTTTAATATCATATCGATCATGACTCACAACTGTCAAGCAGACTTTGCATAGCCGTACTATCATTATCTTTTTAAGTAAGAACATATTTGAAAATGCATCAAGCTATGAATGTGAATGTTTTTTTGATTAGCCATACCCTCGTAAGTCATGATACAAGTGAATGGCTGACAAACCGGACTTACCTTTAATCATAGTTTTAGACTAGGCTAAACAGTTATAATCCAATTTTCTCTGGTAATTTTGCGAGGAATTGGAGCAATTTTATTACTTAATGCCTCAATTGCTTAACTATTAAGAACAACCGTATGTTGGTCTAATGGTTAGCCTCTTCCACTTTTCAATTAAAACAAATTGTTGGGTATTTTTTCAACATTAGGGTTTGCTTGAGGTGATTTTATTTTAAGATTATATATTTGTTCCTACTTGCAAGGAAAAAACCGGATTGGAGAAAACTTTTTTTCCTACAAACAGATTATATAAGTTCTGGAGTTCTGGCATTTAAACCCTAGGCTGCATTTTGAAGTTCACGGAGTGAGTTGAAATAAAATTTGTCTATTTAATCAACATTCAATTCGAATGTTCAGAATGATGATTATAATGTATCTAACCCTCACGACCATGGTATTTGGGCATTTTCAAGATTCTCCGAAAACTGAGGAGAATAGACTTGAAGAAGGTTAGACATCCAATCTAGCTATACATGAGAACCGAAACTCTGCTGCAATTCCTCAATACGAAGAATTATTTGAGAAGTATAATTTCAAGCTAAGCAAAGCAACTTAAGAATTTACCAACTAGTAATAAAGAACATTATAAACTCTATGAACTAGATATTGAAGAGCAGGACGATAATGATTCCAAAGAAGAAGGTGAAGTATCTATAGAAAAACGACAGACTTGCTAGCTACCCTAACGGAGGTTGCTGCTACGATAGACGAGGACGCTTATTGTACTGTCTCGGTTCGGGCCCTCGACTGCCTCCACAAGGTCGTGGTAGAAGATGCTCAGTACCCTTGAGAAAGTTATGGCAATATGCGGAGTTACATATACATGAAAGGATTTGGCCAAGTAACGAAGAGCTGTAACTTGTAATTTTGGAGCAGAAAAAATCAAAATCAAATCCCATCCCTTTAATTGGGAAAATTATTCATTCCTGTGATTAGTTTCATTCACACACAACACATTTTTGAAGTAGATCTGGATACATAATACGTGACAGAGATATGCACAGACGAAGGATATTTGATTGATTGAGCTTTGTACTGAAATTACTCTACATGAGCAGCAGCAAATTTCAAAGAATTTCATAATTTGCGTAGGATTTTAATTAATTCTAACATTTCTCAGAGCTCTCGTTTCATTGACAGTTCTCAGAATGTCTATCATACAGAACAGTGCACCTTTGTTAAATTATCCATCGAAAACTGGAACCTGTCTAACTCTCATTCGTGTGGAAATGATAGACTAAATTCCGTGTAGGTAATATTAATATATTTTCTGTCAACACTCCCATTTGATTTCTGACATTAAATCTGGGTCATTCAACACAACCAGTCTAACAAGAATAAGAGAGGGATCCAATCGAGAATTGGAAGTCAACAGTTCGTTAAACACTTTCTGATGATCTCATGACACTTGGAACCAACAACTCAACTAAGCAATCAAATGTACATGTACACAAACTTTATCTTCTGACAATTTATACGTATGGATGCACTTAAAATTAGAAGGAGATGCCTAAATAAGATAATATAATTATGATTGACAGTATTGACAATTTGACAGACTGAACTAATTACAAAAAGGGTCTACAGTCTACATTCTCTATACTTTGGAAGGGTTATATTTATTATTTAGAAAGCGATTCATTCATAGCTGTTATCGGCAAACGCAGCTTTTTGTTGGGACAAAATAAGGCTAACAATGCTATTTTTAAAAGGAATGGAAGAAGTTACCTTGCAAAGCTTCGAACTGGCGTTTTTCAGTCTCGGACTCCAATGAATCAAATATTGCAGCTCCGACAAGGAGATACGTAAAAGTGCACACAATTAACGATATAGTCCGAACGTTTTGTCTCTTCATACCAACATACTGCTGATGGATTCGACATCAGCAACCACTTTTTGAATGATTCCCAGCTCATTCAACTTCCCACTGTAGTAATAGTATCATACCAACAAGCAATCCGCCACAGCATATTCTCAAATATTCACCACTAAATCACTTGAAATGACCTTCATGAACTCCAGTCTCGCAATCAATTTCAATTACTATTATGTTTAACTTAGTTTAGTTTGTCAACTGCTACCAAAACTGGTAGACGAGTCTATTTCTTTTGCATTGTTAACTACAGTCATCATTTCATACATTGAGGAGCTGGAGAGGGGGGTGGGAATTGCAGAATGAGCTAATTAGTTTTTTGATACCTTCTCCCAGCTCAATAATCAATACAAATCAATCAAGGATAATTAACCACCTGGGAGAACAGAGGGAAATCCACATAAGCATAGGAGGGGGCATTTGCTTGTCTATCTTTCATCCGTTTTAATGACTTCATTCATTTGGAATTCAGACATGCTCCAGCCTCAATTTAAGCTGATGGTAGGGAATATTTTATTCATCCTGGATAATTCCAAATACTACGGGACAAAAGACAGATCCAGAGCCCTTGGTAGCTACAATCCTAAAACTTTGATAGTTTCACCGACTTTCTCTCTAGGAGAAAGTATACATAGAATTATTGTCTGTGTGCAAAAGTAAAAATAAGTTTTTGGAAGGACAAACGAGACTGTAGCTACTAGACAAGTGTTCCACAGATATTACACGGGATGATGTCTGTAAGTGTCACGTGAGAGATCTCTTGGAATAGCAGAGGAAAGTTGTTATGAGACTCAAAGCTCGAGGAGTTAGACCATTTCCCATATAAAGATAGAAAGTAGGGTAAGATGCCAGCATGTATTATGAGTCTTTGGAATGTCTATGAGTGTAGCAGTAGTTGTCCGATGTAAAAGCATCAGCACCACCAAAACCGTCGGCAGCAAGCGGAGGAAAGTAAGTTTGTGTAGTAAAGATAGGAGACTAAACGGGTCTAAAAATAGAGACTGTTAGCGTAGCACAGATTTTTTTCTGTCCCTTCTTCCTCCACTTCCGCCGCCACGACGACGGACGACGTCCACGGTTATATGAAGGAACTATGCAGTGAATTTTATTCCTACGAGCTAAAGCCAAGATACCAGTTACCACTGTCACTGCTATTGCTCAATCGTTCAATGTTAGAAACTCTTAGTATTCTTGGCCCCACTTCCACCACCACTATATGTTCCCAGCCATTTTTTTGGCTTTCAATAATATGTGTGCAAGACTCTCTGTTTTCCCCTCTCTCTCTTTCTTCAAATTTCTACATGAGAAACAGGACAGGAGAGAAGAGTTTTAGTGTGGATTTTCAATCCTTTTGATTTTATGATTTTATCCTTCTCTCTCTAGACTAGATAGTCCAACTATGAGCTTGGACTCCGCAGGCTGTTCTCCACAGAAATTCGAGAAGGTAGAAAGTTGATCAAAACTTGGAATGGCTATATATCACTTTCTCTCCATTAATAGGGTGTCCTTTCTTCTTAAAAAGCTGACCGGAGGCGAGAGTATATGTCGGTTTTGTGGAGGTTGACAATAATATAACTCAGTTATTGAGAGCCTAGTATGTACTATAGTGTCACTCAAAGCGCTACTCACTCAGGTTACTCAACCTTTCTGATGTTATCATCAAAGATTCTCCAGATTCCTTGGTCTTTCTAAGCTTCTTTTGAAGGAGAATCCCTGAGAAATTACTTTCACCAACAGACAAGTTTACGAAATCTTTAAATTGTCAAAAAACAGTGCCGCTTTTAATTCTCTTTGAACTCTCAGTCTAACCGATGTTTTTTCAAATTATTTTTTTTTTAAACTCAGCTCTGTCTTATATCTAACACAACCACGCCTTACGAACTATCTTTATAGATGCTGTCGTAGATTTCAGAGTTGTTAATTTATTTAAATACGTGTATAATCTAGCAGAGAGAGAGAGAATGGTTCAAATAGTACTAGACCAACTGCCCCCAGTAGTTTAGCTGTAAATTGGGCTCTGGCTTTTAGCTGTTGCGTGAGTCAAGGGAGCAAATGGGTGACTAGTTGGGTGACTCTCTCCTCGTCTAGCTTTATAAGAGAAATGAAAGCACACGGGTGGGATTCTGGTGGATTGGATTGGATCCCAAATACACTCAACCCTTATGGCCGATATCCTCTCTGCTTTCTCCCTCTTTCTCCGTAGACATAATATGCTACTATGTGCACTACTAAGAGCCATACCAAGTCTATCTATATATCCACAACAGTCTACTAATACTATGTGTGCAAAGCTCCAGAGCAGAAGTGACTGTGTGCATTTCTTCACCAAAGATAAAAGTTACTCAACCAGCCAGCGTATTCAACTATTCCACATTCTCATTATATCTTCAATACACACATACAAGACACAACAGTGGTGATATCTTCTATCCTCCTCCTTTCACAGATATCCTCAGATTGCACCACTTTTTATTTTACCATTTACTACTACCAGCTACTGTCCCTCCGACTTAAAACTAGAGCAGAGAGAGAGCGAGAGACTCGCGAGATGTTTAATTCTAGATTCCAGTCTAAATCTTAAGCACACTCTCCAGCATGAAGCAAAGGAAGACGGAATGGACTAACGAGTCAGTCGCTACCACCACTCCATACTTTGGAGAGAGTGTGATGGGTCCGTTTGTTAGAGTTTACTACTGTTTTCTCATGATACCCTGAGAACTCATCAGATTATTCTCTAATTCTTCCTCTGTGTACAAATACAAGGAAGCTGCGACAGCCCCTATTCTCCATTGAGGTTCTTGGAGCAGTGTGGGTTCAGTAGGTCATCTTCATAAGGATGTAGTTGTCATGTCCTACTGGATATCTGGATTTGTACATGGAGGGAGGCATGTAGAGAGTCGGACTATTTGAACAGATCAAGTGGCCGAGAGTATGTAGGTATGAAGCACTGCACTAGAGTCCTCATAGCTCTTTTATTCGGGAAATCCCATCACACCAAAGAAGAAAGAGACAAGAGGGATGACAAGTGTAGAGAAAGGCATGAAGCGCGTGTCTACTCCCCTTGTCTGTATCGAGAACATGAGAAACTTTCTTCCATCCAGATTGCAAAAGAGTACCAAGTTAGTTTAAGCTTTATGAATCGAGCCTATGGAATATTCAGAGAAATCTCGTATTCATTGCTTTAGTCTACTTGGGCCAATTTCTAAATTCCCCTGCCCCATATGGCTCAAGCTTCGTCCTTGCTTAGCTATTCACAGCGATACAATAAATACAGCCTCCTTATACTCTACTGACTAGATTTAGAGAGCATTTATTACACGAAATGAAATGTAGGTTCCCTCACCCGGCCCTCGTCTCCAAAGTAGACGAGAAAGGCTGATCATTAGGATTTGGAGTATGAAATTCGTATTCCAAACTCCTACTATTAAAAGCCTACGTTGTATGAGACTGTAGAAGGTGGGACTGGTGCATAATGGTCGGTGTGTTCTGTGATGAGGAAAGGGAAGGTATTACAGTGCATACATTGATGGGATTTTTATCTAGTCAAGACTACTTAATGATGTATTCAGGTTGTATAAAAGTCCCTTAATTGTCCTGAAAAAAGTCGCCGGTGGGATGAAAAGAAGGCGGAAGAAGGGTTGAAGGTGAAAAGCCGCATTGATCCTCTTTCATCTTTTATAGGTTGGAGAGAACACACACATAATTATGTATTGGTGGGAGGAGGGTGTGATGATTCCAGATTTTTATAAACGGGTGCAGTAACATAAGATGAGATTTGGTTTATAAATACTATCTACCTACCTACTTCACGTTCTATTTTTAGATCTCTCTCTCGCTCTCACACACACTGCTAGAAGGAGGATCGCGTGAGGTTGTAAATGAGAAAGGAAAGATGAAAAAGGCTAGAGTAGTATTTTTTTTATATATGTTTGGAAGGATTCATGAAAAGTACACAGTTTAGCCAAAGTTGGTGTATAAACGGGAGACTACGTCTTTCCCAGCGTAGTCTCTGATACTGTAAAAGAGAGGAAGAGTTGATCTGAAGATGAGAAACTCATCGATTCATGCGCAAGGTGGTTAGAGACTAGAAACTCTCCTAAAGTCGGCAGAAAACCGATTCGGAAGATTCGCATCCCCATTTCTGCTCCTGCTTTTACTCTTCTATCCTGTTGGAAGTGTGGAGTAAAAGCAAGTCCAAGTAATAGGAAATCCCATCCTATCCTCCCACTGCAATAATGCCAATCCAAAAAGTGAATACTAGCACCGTACTCCTTCTGCTTTGACTTGAGAACTAGTCAACTATGGCCATGGTTGTGGTAGTTCAAGCAGTACAGGAGAGTAGTATCTGTCCTCTTGGGCTAGAAAACCTCTCGATATTCGCTGGAGAATGTGGGAAACAAGACGGGTTAAAACCCGGGTGTAATGCCCGCTTGGGTCTCTTTTCTCTACTCCTTCTTGGGCAATTTAATGGAAAATCGATAACCGGAGGGAACCACTTCTCTTTATCATAACTTTATTCTTATGTCTTTTACATATTTGTTTATTAAATACCTATTTCTACAAGTCCCTTAAATCTTCAATCCACTCAAGGAGAGATAGGGCCAAGTGCCTGGCCTCCTCACCAACCTACAGCTTTACTATCTCATCTCAATTCTGGGGTTCAAGATATTTCCACCCCTCTAGCTATTTACGTCTCAACTTTCGCCATCCGAGATTTTTTATTTATGATTGAAGACCATCCTCATCTTAAAGCGAATTAAACTCTAACCCTTAACCCTTCAGGGTCTTCAAATACCTACACTATCTTCTACTGGGGGAACTCATAATAATAATACGAGCTTTTTGCTGACTTTTTTAAGATATCTCTTTTTTAAGGGTGAGAGTTCTCAACTATGAACTAAGAATCTGCCCGTGGGACTTGTTCAATGAAAATAATGAAATATGAAAAGGAAACCTCTGAAATCACTGACATGTCATAGGGACACCTGATCTGGGCGAACTTTTATTACCCGTCTCACAGTTCACTTCTCCCAAGTCCACGTCTTTGAGATAGCGTGGAAGGAGAACGTGGATTTTTATTATTATTTCGAATCTAGAACACGATGCAAATATATATTTTTAAGATCGTCTCTCGGGACACCTAGCCAATATCATATTCATAAGAAGAGAGGAAGAATGCAATTCTCATCCAATGAATAAGGGGAATGGAAAAAGAAGGGAGTTTTGATGCAATATGACGTGATGAAATTGGACCGTAGATTGCATAACATGTCACCCCAGGGGGAACTCCATCGGCGAGTACATTTGTGACAAGAATATTTACACAAGGATCCTTTCTATATATACTATTTGGAAGGTAGGAAGAGTTAGTAATCAGGAGAACTAATGACTACGGCGAATATTGAAGGTAGTACCCCATTGCTGTATACTCTTATCATACTCCCACTGAATTAATTACATTTCTATACCCTGTAACAAGCAATAAGACATAACGTAGAGGGAACTTCTTTCAGTGTATGTAGTTGTGGTTGAAGGATTTTTTTTCTCCTTTTCATATTCGATTTCCGTTGAGTTTTCAGACTTTTCTTCCCCTAAATTGAGTGAAGTGGGTAAGTTAATTAACTACTGGGCTTGTACTCCTCCATGTAGTTAGATTTTGAAAAGGGTTTCACTGGCTCTGTTACAAGGGTTGCAAGTAATATTCTTCTAATAAAAGGCTAATGCTTCTGCAAACATTTCTATCGCTTATAAGAGCTGTGAAGGAACCAGCCAATTTCCTTTCACTTCTAAAACCACTTACCTACCCCGTCTCATAATATAATGCATCTAACGAGCTGGAGCTTCAACTCTTTAATCACCTCTTCCATACTTCCATCTCTCTCTCTCTCTTTTATACTTCAGGTCTTCATCAGGTCTATTTTTACATGCTAAATCCAGTTAGAATCTTGAGCTGAGTAATGTATTGGAGAAATCATGTTAATTTTTCATCGAATATAGTACACACATAGCACTTCAAACATTGTTTAAATAACTTCCCCCTTGTTAAACCCAAGAGCTGATTTGGTACCTAAGGGATTGAATGTTGATTCAAGTCAAAATTTATAATAGTCAAACTTCGTATTGTCAAAATGCAGAAAGGAGCTCGAGAGGCAGAGCACTTAGTTAGAATTAGTTTACCTACAAACTCTGCAAAATGTTGGAGAAATGAATTTCTGCAAAGGCAATTTTGTTTTTTATTCCACTTTTCATGTACCAAATCAATGACAACCCTTCCATCTTGCAATGCATTGCAGCACGGTCTAGTCTGTCAAATTCAAACCTCCAACCCCAACTCTTATTTTAAAAAAGCAGCGTTTTCCAGAGACGTAAACGCTTATCAACACATGGGATTTTGGTAAAGTGAGCGACTGAATCTTTTATTGTTAAGAGGTTGCTGTGGGTGTAAAATCCGGTGTGAGATCTTATCCTGAAGCCCAAGCCTGAGGACTTGAATTCTCCTTTGTAGTAGAGGAAATGCTACGAAGAAGGAAGGAAAGTGTGAGGAAAAGCAATCATAGGGAAAAGACGAATGGAGCAATCAATCACAAGCGTCCTAATCTAATCCCTTCCAGCACTGAATTTCACACTTATGAATTTCCTAACAAATTGCCCAATCTATTCTATCACCCAACACTTCACCTACCAGCTCAAGAAAAAAGAAAAACCGCTAAGCTCTTTGTATACACACAGACACACACACGACCAAAAGTGATAGCCTTTCTCCAATGTAATTTCTTTGATTTAGAGGCTTTTTAGACCGTTGGCCACTACAATCCCAAACATCTCGACCCTTTTCAATTACATCTAGCTGCCCTCGAAACAAATGCCTAGAAGCACGCATTTTTACTCCTCTTGAAATTTCAGACCACCGTTTACATACCAACCAATTCAAACGGCCTTGTTTTCAATCCAAACGCCAAAAAACATGCCCAAACGCTCAGGTCTCAAGTCTGAATGGGGTATAGATTGATTAATAATACTGACAGAGAATAAATGGACATGATAGATGGATGTCGAGAAAGCATAAGGATTATAAGGAAAGATGACAGATAAGAACTCCCCTGAAAATAAAAAACATCTTGTCCAATTCTTGATGACACTCTCCTACCTTTTTCTATAGCTTTATGTTCCTAGAGACAAGGCCAATTGGGAGACCAAGAGTTCGTAATGGTATTAGAACATGAAGGAGAGAGAAAAGTATTCATTCCTTGATGGAGAAAGGGAAGGAGATTGTGAGTTAACTGGATCTGATATAAGTCGGAGGACAGATCCTCTCCAAATAACATGATACAAATAACACTCCTTCGACCAACGTCCTGTTCAACCAAGGGATGGATCTTTAGAAATAGGGGAAAGCTGAGCTGCTACTTTGTACTTTTGTATAGGTATGTTGAGATCCCTCATATTCTTAAAGGAACGACTGGATGAATCTCATCTATTGATTCCCTTTTCTATAACTTTGCTATTTTCTCTGGAGGAAAAGAAACGGAAGGTATAGTTGTTCCTTAGTCCTTAGACACGATTTGGAAGAGGAAAGGCAATCAAGGAGCTGAGGGAAAGCAAGTCAACCAATCAAGTCAAATAAACTTTGAGCTAAATCCGCAAACTCATTCCATTTCTTCATCACAGTCGGAGGTATTTAGTGTAGCGTCTATATAGTTGATAGCAGTAAGGTAAGTTGTAGGCAGCGGTTTACCTAAGTGATTATTACTTCTCACTCTACTTACATCAGATCAGAGTTTCAGACGCACATGACACACAAGGTGTCCAGCCTAGGACATACAGATACAAATATGAGATAAATGGACTCTGTCAATCTAATATCACATTTTTTGTTGGGCTGTATAGTCATCACAAACTTTTCCCTTCCCTTGTCTTGTCATCAACTTGTACAGGAAAAAGTCAGCTCTCTCATGTCGGACAGATACATTTGTCGGTTGTCGGTCTTTTTTTATGCTCTGGGACTCCGATATAGATACGAGGAAAACAGATCGATGGAGACAAAAAGAGTCCCAAGTGCCTTCTCATGCTATCCTTAACTGTTGATTAATGTGCTTAGAGAGTAGTACATTTTAACCATATGAAATTACTACAGATGAGATTGATGCTTTCTTCATGGTCTAGTGGAGAAAGTTACTCGGTCGCACCAAATAGCAACTGCGAGCCCATTTTCTAGCAAATTTCTTGGCTGGTTGGAAGAAGGGTAGAACGCAATTGAAGAAAAATGAACGTGAGTGAAAAGTGAAACCATGTCGAGTGGGGACAGTTTTATGTGCAAGGCACACACTGACAACGATCATCATTTTAATCGTCCCATTAACTCTTTGATTCGCCAACTGTTTCTTTTTCCGTTTATATCCGATTCCCAGTTGGGACTGAAGGTTATGGATACTGGAGATTTTTCCAGATTTCATAGAATGGTTGGAGAAATTCCCTAAACCGATCTTATTGGATGCATCGGTTGTTACTGTCTTTAAAAAATTGGCACATCTATAAATATTAGGGTTTACATGCCAATTATTTACGATTGAATATCACAGTAAACATCTTACTTCGAATAAACAAGAACCCTACATACATGTTTTATTTTAGAATTTTTCCGACCACAATTCTTGTTCATTAATATTTATTATTAGAATACTAGAATATGATAGATCTTGCTAGTATTCCTGATAGTAGCCTTTGGTTTAGGATTTTACAATATTAACTATTTAAAGATTGCAACAGGATTTCTACCTATTTAATTCCACCGATATTGGCATATTTCGTTGTTTGTGAGACTGGTTGTGTTTTAACTAACATTAAGCATACGATCGATTCTTTTTCAGCGAGAAAAATCAATATTTACAGTTAGTTTGATTTCAGTTTATTGATAACCACACGAGTACATTGGAGGGAAAGTATAAGTATAGAAGGTATACTTAAAAAGTATATTTTTAAGTAGAAAAAGTTAATCGATAACCTTATTTTACAAGTCGGATAAGTCAACTGGTTCCACACCAACGTTTTTACACTCTTCTTCCAAATTACATTTTTTAACTAGCTTTTCTCGAGGAATATCAAGAGATGACCATTTGACTGGCTCGGCTTTCTTCATCTTAATTTCGATTTTCATTGGTGTCATTAGGACTGAACTAGCATCAACGTCAATTACCTTCGATACACGAAAATATAAATCATTTCTGTTTTATATTTGAATCTAAAAATAAATAAATTACGTTGGTTGAAATTGCAACAACTGATATAAAAACTCACCCCTGCTAAAATCCATTCATCCCTATAATATCCACTTTCTTCGGGAAAGAATAATTCAGCTGAAAGTTTCACTGGATTAGCCTTAATAATAGATTTACTGGGGTCAAACTTCTTTCCGCCTCCATACACAACTAGTATAACATTTGAGCCATCTTGATGCCAATCATGTCGACAATTTATAATTTTTCCACCTAATTCATCCTCTATTTCAGCTTCCGGTTTAATCCATAGATGAGCACCGGTTTGACAACCTTCTTGATTCATAAAAACATCAAATTCTGTTGTTTTTTTTTGACAGCAAGACCAATACTTTAAGCCTTCGTGAAATATTGGAACTCCTGGGTGATATTTGCAGATTTCTGCATCAGACTCTTCCCCATTATATCTCTACAGAGTTTTAATTTAATCCAATAATTTTTCGAGCATTTTAACAAAATACATTGAATGAAATATGATATGATGTATGTATATGCCCTTAAAACTTACCGCACTGCAGCCTTTATTAACACACTGGGTAATTCCAACTTTCACTTCTGGTTTTGTCCCTTCAACATCGTGGTTAGTTGAATATACCTGATACACCTGATTTTGCAATGACTCTGAGAGAGATGTTTTCAATTTGATCTAAATACATTTGAAGACAAAATAGTAAGTCAACATAATATGAAGTGCATACTTAATTTGACTGCACATATAAAACTTGTGACTTCTTTTGGGCTGCAGCCTATGAACTGACAACTACCAGTTTGAACTCTGTGAATGCTGTGATTTCTTATCTATCTGTGTAAAACCTAAATGATGAGAATAAAAAGCATAGGAGCAAGGAGTAGCTAAACTAAAAGAAAAAGGTCAAGCGAAAATCTGCTAGTATTTTTATCCAAAAAACCCCCCTCTGGTCTTGACTCTAACTTATGTGTCGTTTAAATAAAAAATAACTCACCATCGGAGTATCGATTGAAGGCCGTTCAATAGGTACATAAATCGGCTGAGAGATCTCTACGACTTCGTCCAGAGAAACCTCCTGCTTCTTCTTGACGAGTTCTGGAGGCTTGACGTTGGAATGGTAAGAGGTAGCACAGCCTTTCATATTAAGGAACTCTGAGAAGTCCACACACTTACGGCAACAAGTCCATCCTTTATAAGCGTCGTGGAAAAAATGCTTTCCTGGATGGAACTGGCAGGAAGTCGGTGTGTTCTCTGATTCCTTGAAATGCTGACCACATCCTTGATTATAGCACAACAGTGGAAGCTCTTCTGAACTCATTTCAATCTAAATTCTAAAATAAAACCAATTCAGTATTTTCAATTCATAAAATGCCATTTCAATTGTGATTAATGTAAATTGAGATTTTGATTTTGAATAAAATGGGAAATTTTTGTGCACAAACGCACTTACATTTGTGGATTTAGCGTCCAGCTGAAGCTAGAAATAGAAGCTAGAAACACAAAGTCAGAATAGAGAGGTTCAGAAGTTAAATGGTGCTTCTGGAAGTTTTTTCGAGCACTTAAAACTTACCGACCCTCAAGTAAAGTGATCGAGAACCTTTGAGAAAAATGTGCGTTCGAGTGTATAAAAAATTTCAAGTATTGGCTAAACTACAAAATTCAAACCTCCACAAGCTTTCCCACCCCTTCTCCACCTGAAAATAAGACACCGGGGCAACTTATAAAAATTGAGAAGAATACAGTGCAGTAGTCGTCAAGAGCAGTTGTCGACGTCTTCATCGAAATCTTCGTCGATATTGTCTGCAGTTGCAGGTATCTGCAAAAACATGATAGGCTCTAAATTAGTACCTTTCGTCAAACTTGGGCTTCAGAATGGATTCAAAGTAGGGGGAGCTCGTCTAATTTCCACCTCTTCTAAAAGAATGAGCAATGCTCCGTAAGAAAAAAATCAAGTATTAGTACTTAATAAATTAATTAAAGATAAGCTGGATTGGTTTTACAATTTTAAAATATTCATGTTTCGCAGTTGGACGTACCGAGAGTTCACCCCACCAAGTAGGAAGATTCAAATTTGGGCAGAAGTTGCAGGGGGTTTCCTGTGGTGGTGGGTCTTCTGGCACCTTTTCACTGACTATGGACACATTATTGTAAGTTGACTGTTGACTTTGACTAGTGGTATATAGTATTGCTATACTACAGGGTGTTGCAGGCCATTGTTCCAGTCTTTAAATTGAAATTTCTCGAAAAGTGTTTGACCGATTTTAAAGCGGTTTTGATTTTTGAGTAACTGACAGTATAGAAGGATGATAGGTTGGAAACGTGAATTTTTAATGAGTTCATGAAAGGACCCATAAGGATCGAAGCATTTTTAGATTAAATTAACATTGCACTTAGACGGGCAGAAATTCCCTGGTAACTGAAATTTTACCTGGTTACTCAACTTAAAGAATTGAATGGTTCAAACCCCGAACTTTTAATATGAATATGAATTATTGTATTCGAATAACTGCATTTGCAGTACGAGCATATTCGACTGCACTAGAAGCTCTTTTCATTAAATTGAAAAAAATCGGTGCAATGTTATTATCAAACTTCGGGTGGGAGATAACGTTTTATGAAGTTGAATGGCCGGTTTATGAGACACCTAATTCTTTATGTTTCAATGTGTAACCAGGTAAAATTTAAGTTGCCAGGTAATTTCATTCCATCTAAGTGCAATGTTAATTTAATCTAGAAATGCTTTGACCCTTATTTTTCACTTACCACTTCACTTATTATTCACTCACCACTTATTATTAAACCCCGGGAATTGGCCTGTTCGGAGGAAGGAACCCAATCATTCAATTCAATTCAATTTTATGGGTCCTTTCATGAACTCATTAAAAATTATTTTGCCTAACCTATCATCCTTCTATACTGTCAGGTACTCAAAAACCAAAACCGCTTTAAAATCGGTCAACTACTTTTCGAGAAATTTTAATTTAAAGACTGGAACAATGACCTGAAACACCCTGCACCCTGTATAATGTGCTGTTGTTGGAATAAGAAATAACTTATGTCAATTACCGTTTTTCGTGGTTTAGGGAGAGTTTGCTTTTCCAGCGGTAAATGAATGGACAGATGCAGAATTAGGAATACCACCCGACGATGCTGAAGATCCGGAATAAACTGTTTATTTAATTACAATAATGAAGTAGATTCTTAATTGAACCCCTGAGTTCCTGTATAGTAGAAATGTAGCGAATGTAAATCCAACATCAATATCCACGTAATCGAAATCGAAAGGTTGGCAGGAGCCCGCTGTTGCAAGGTGTAAGTTTACATCATTGTGAAGCCATGTTATGATTCTCTACGTAATTTTTAGTCACGTACTGACACATGAAGTACCAACCAATTAAATAATACGCTAAAACCTGCCTCCAAAATCTTGACTTTCGATGAAATTATTTGCTACAGATAACGGATATGAATGTTGTTGTTATGATCAGTATTTTTGGTCAGTATTACTCGACCATCCGGAATCCGATTTGCATTAGGGCATAATTTTTACTCCGACGTATTCCTACCAAGTTGTTGAAGCACGTTGATGTCGATTCGATCATATTCTAAGAACTCGATAACCTTGGAGAAAGCACAGAATCCCAGTCGCAGAGGATTTCCCGAACTATAAATAAATAAATATGATTTGCACAATATTCATAGAATCAAAGCAAGACAAATATGCATACATGTATCCATTTCTAATAATTCCATAGCACAAACAACATAGAATATGGTACAAATATTTACCATTTATGTAAAACTATTAATTAATCTCACGAAAACTCTTCTCTCATGTGTCGAATTTAATTCATTGTAATTTCACGAATATCATATAATTTCTTGTTTATTCATTCCCATCCAGCCATCGATATCGCAATTGCACCGCTAGACCGAAACCGATCCATCTGTATAGTATTCTGTAGGCTTAAATACGTAAGCAAACTTCCTGCCAAATTCCAACTCCAAGTACATATGCAGATTATCTTTCCATTTAAAAATATTTCCAATCCTGTTGCAGTCTGATTTTTAAATGATTGTTACATTTATGACTTGGGAATTTGGGATACAAAATGAAACAATAAAGAGAAAGTGGTAAAATTCCAGTATGAAAACATGTTCAAAGAAAGTCCACACGTTGCCTTTCCCCTCGGAATATTAAGAATCTCGGCAAACGGGGTAAAGTAAAACAAGACAGAGAAACCCTGTTGGGCAAGGTATTGTAAAGATGGAGTGGCAGACTCGAGTTCAGAGGGGGAGATTATGAACACAGAACAGTGTGGTAGAATCGCAGATAAGAGTGCATTGCATTGGGATTCCGTCTTGAGTAAAAAGTTTGTCATTTTTAAAACAACTTTAACATCATGGTGGCCACGGTAAGTTGAAAATTTCATTGTTTTTCGAAATATTCCATGTTTAAATCTAGTTGCTTGTTATAAAACATAATCAATTAGGAGTTTTATCATTGAAAACATTAACATTTTGAGATGGTGAAGAGTTCTAGAATAAATCATTTTTAATGCTGCCGGCAGCCTTAGATTATGAATTGGGTACACGTGCCATGTGAAATGTTGCCCTAAACGATAAGAGAATTTTTTCCTTCTTTAATTCACATAAGTTTGAAGCAATTGCCAGGGGTTCGATGGGTACCGCATACATAAATTCCTACAACTTCTAAAATGTAAGTTGTAGGGCCGACGTATGCGAACATTATACTCTTTTGGGACGGCTTACTCGTTCGTATCAATGAATAGTAAGTATCATAAAACTGAAGAAACAGAAATTTTATGTTCATTTAAAGATCAAATGCGCTTTGAAATTATGACCCCCATGTGCCATGGGAGAAGACGTAGTGTTTTAAGATATGATGCTAAAATTTCCTAAATTATTTTTCATTCGCAGAAACCAGCTCCCAAGGTCTTGAAGGCTGGAGAGAAGGACAAGTCCAAAAATGCCATGCGAGATGTCCGAATCCGAAAACTGTGCTTGAATATTTGTGTCGGTGAGTCTGGAGATAGGCTTACCCGAGCTGCAAAGGTAATTAAAAATGTGAATGAATCTAATCAGACGTAACTGTCTGTAATCTATGAGATAAAATGCTATAAAATTTCAATTTATTTTGTTCAGGTGTTGGAGCAACTGACAGGTCAACAGCCCGTATTCAGTAAGGCTCGATACACCGTGCGATCGTTTGGTATCCGAAGGAATGAAAAGATTGCCGTACATTGTACTGTCCGTGGAGCTAAGGCTGAGGAGATCTTAGAGAAGGGATTGAAAGTAAATGATGATTGCAATTTGTATCTAGTTTTTCGTGTAACGCATACAGTTTCTAAATATTTTGTTCTCTTATGAATTGTCTAGGTTAGGGAATACGAGTTGAGAAAAGAAAACTTTTCAGATACTGGTAACTTCGGATTCGGTATTCAAGAACATATCGACTTGGGAATTAAGTACGATCCTAGCATCGGTATTTACGGTCTTGATTTCTACGTTGTCCTTGGCCGACCTGGCTTCAATGTTGCCCACAGACGTCAAAGAACAGGAAAGGTCGGCTTCTGTCACAGATTGACGAAGGACGATGCCAAGAAATGGTTCCAACAGAAGGTAGCTAACGAGCCTAACTTTTATTGTTTTTTCTGTTACACAAACAAGGGTATGCACTTCGACATCCAACTGAGATTTGATTTCAATCAATCTCAGCTGGCAATAAAAAAAAGTGCTATATTAACTTTTTGGGATTTGCAACTCATGCCCACATGTACGTCCTGGGTGTGATACTTCATCAAATCACAGTTTCTTGAGATTTTAAAAATCTCACGTTGTCAATTAATATCTCCGTCCAGCTCTTACTTACACATTGTAATTTATTATAAATGATCCGACATTGATATTCGATTTTGCTATTCTATATTACAGTATGACGGTATCATCCTTTCGGGTAAAGCCAAGTAAGGATCTAGGTCTCACAGCAAAAGATTCATCAATAGGAAGATCATCAGACTCTGTTATCTTTACTAATTTTTATTCCATCGTTGTGTGGCTTTTAGACCTTGCTCGAATAAACCGTATTCTTACAAAACTGAAAGAAAACCTTGTATTCTATATTAACATTAATCAGTTTAAAATAATTCTGATATAAATGACCAGAGGTAAAGAAGAATTGGGAACGCTGGAGCGTATCGCAGCGTCGGAGTATAAATCAACGGGGTAAGTTGATAATTGAAAGCAAAGAGAACTGGATTTACAATTAGATGGCGCAACACTGAACGAAGACGAAGCTCAATTTCCTTCTGGCTTCGTTGGAATGAATGTGAGAAATCAGAGCATGCCACTGCCACTGTGCTGAACGAGTCAGAGGAAGGCAGTTGAGTCAGTTTCGTGAGTTATTTTATTTTATCCAAGTCATTGCTACGTGTGAGAGGGATGGAGTGACTGACTGCTCCCGCTAATTTTTCAAGAAAAATTTACTTTATACATTCAAAGTAGTTCAAAGTTCGTGAAGGGTTAAAGAGTCAAAGTCACCGAACGGTTGGGTCGAGTAGATACTTTTTCCCTCCTTCGGAATAGCCAAAGTAATTCTTATAAACTAAACTTGGAGAGTGGAAATTATTTTGTAGATTTACTCAGCTGTGTAGGGTCAAGAAAGGAATCAAGATGATTGTCACTTTGAAAAATCTTCAACAGCAGAGTTTTACCATCGATATTGAGCCGGAAGATACGGTAAGAGTACCCGCAGCCTGGTCAGCCTGGAGTTGGCTAATATTAATTGATATAATTCCAAGAATAGTGGCTAGTTTATAGACGATGTGATGTCAGTCGTGAAATTTTAATTTTTTTTAAAGTCCAGCCAGGTGTATTAATTAATTTTATATTCACTCTTGAAGGTAAAAACACTAAAGGAGAGGATAGAAGCCTTAAAAGGATCAGACTATCCTGTTGCAGGACAGAAGTTGATTTATTCTGGCAAGATTTTGGTGGATGAAAATCAATTGAAAGAATACTCAATTGATGAGAAGAAGTTTGTTGTCGTGATGGTGTCGAAGCCTAAGGTCGCGTCCTCTCAACAGTCAGCACCCCCGCTGGCACCGACAGTGACCGCTGGAGCCACAGCATCAGAATCTTCAACACCTGCTACTACACCGACAGCAACCAAAACTGAGACTGGGCCTACTTCCGGCCAACCCGCGTCTATCCCTTCTAGGTAATAATTTATTTTAATGGCGGCTAAGAATCTAGAATCTCTTCTGTTTGGGGATGTGATTTTTATTTGATTATAATTTTAATAGTGGTGGTGCGGAATCGGATTCAACAGCAAGTAAGGAATTCCAAAAATCAGTGGATTCTATAGTGGCAATGGGCTACGAACGACCTGAAGTAGAACGAGCACTTCGAGCCTCATTCAATGATCCTGATAGAGCTGTAGAGTATCTTATCAATGGAATCCCTCCAGAGCTTTCGGCGGTGTGTTATATTTACCATTCTGCTGAGTGCTAACTCATATATTGTATTTATTGTTAAGTCCATTTTGGTACAGTACAATCACATTAAACTAATTCTATTTGGATGTAGGATGAGATTGCCGTTAATGCGGCCCCTGGAGGAGGAACTGGTGGTGGAAACGAAAGAGTCGGTGAAGACCCATTAGGATTTTTACGAGCTCAGCCACAGTTTGAACAAATGAGACAAGTAGTCCGAGAGAACCCTCAGCTTCTTAACGCCGTGCTTCAGCAAATTGGACAAACTAATCCAGCACTTCTGCAAGTAATTTCAGAAAACCAGGTAACACCTAATGTTTGTAAATATTACAAAATCAAGTTAAACAAGGGTAATCATAGAAATCCTAACAAACAACCGGTATTTAAAAAAAATTTAGGAGGAATTTGTTCGAATATTAAATGAAGACTCTCCTCCCTCGTCGTCCGGATCATCTACAGGAAGCGCTGCTCGGGAAACGGGGACTGGAGGATTCCAGATCCAAGTAACTCCTCACGACAAAGAAGCCATAGAACGGGTAAGACACTGAGCGAATTATAATGTCGCTGTAAGGCTGTAACCCATTAACCAGCCTACATTGTCATTTGTATAATTTTATTGACTGTGTTAGATAGAGTTGCAAGTTTAAGAATTCTCCTGCTCTCAATAGGCATTCGGAAGTAATATTTACAACTAACTCACTTTAATTTTAATTATTTACAGTTAAAATCATTGGGATTCCCTGAACATCTTGTTGTTCAAGCTTATTTTGCATGTGAAAAGAACGAGACTCTCGCCGCTAACTTCCTCTTATCTAGTGAAGACGATTGACCTTAACAAGCTGGACATCGTTATCTCTAACTATTTTGATGAACCATATTTAAGTTTCGGTTATTTATGTTTACAATTGTCAAGGAACCGGTCAAACTAAGTAAATATTAGACTCTGGAGTGAGAGTTCTAAAATTATTGATAAACTATTGTCGTTGGCTCACAAAATTGAAAATGTTTCTGTAATTAGTTCCACCACTCACTCACCAGTACAGTTTCAAAGCTTGTTTCACATTCTCAATCAAAGCCTTAAATACCATAAATATTGATCGATGATTGATAGGCAGTTACTCTTAATTGCCATTCCCCCAATTATATTCAACAAAATCAAAATTGCAAAGTGAAGATGTGAGTGGATTTTATCGAAATAAAGAATAAACTGGTCATAAAGGCATTTGAAGTTATTTATTTATTTTACATCAAATCAGTCAAATGGTCACGGCCTACAATAAAGTTAAATCCTTCAATTCTAGTTGTATTGGATAAAATTCGCTCTCTGATGCTTCCATTTCTAGTTCATCTGCCGTAAATCCGAATTCAGCCACTGGTTTCAATGGGGAAGGCATTTCGAATTGAATTGAGGAGGTAGGACTTGTTGGCAGAATCTGAATAACTTGTGGCACTTGAGTTTCATCAGAGAGATCATTTAAAGGCACAGAACCATCAGTAAATTCGACTGTCATCTTCTGTTGCAAACTTTCTTGGTGGGCAACATCTTTAGTCGACTCCTGAATTTCCATATTATCTCGTACCTTACAGGGGACTTGAAACTGCATTGTATTATTCGATTGTGAAACTACTAAGACTGGATCGACTTCTCTAACTTGTTTAGGTACCGCCGATGAAGGGGTAAAATATTGGCCACCAAGATTTATAACATTACGAGCAACGGTCTGCAATAAACTAGTCACACTCTTTTCTTCCAATCTTGAGTTTGAAGAGTGAACTCCTTTCTCTAAAGAATTGTAATTCTTCGGAAGACCATCCTCAGGATTACTATTAGGTTTACTTCGTATTGCAATGATTTTTTTCGAAGTCGAACCAACTGTCCGCTCCTCATTTGCAACTGTTTTTACTTTGTTTGAAACATTTGAAACGAGACAAACTTTCATAGCTTCTTCAGGGTTGCATCTTGTTTGTGCTTTACTTTTCAAATTTTTTGATACCTGTGTATCCTTCTGATTGCTCTGATCATCAGTTTGGGTAAACAAATCGTCTAAGGGATACATATACTTCCCGGCATTTCTGATCTTCTTTTTCATGCGTAATTTTTTCTCCTGGCACAAAGAAAATACTTTTTTCTCGTCTTCGGAGGGATAATCGTCACTTTCAGATTTCTGACTGTTCTTCGCACGGGGCCGTTTTTTCCTCGGCATATTTTTCAAAATTTGATCCAGCTTCCTACTGTTTGAAAATGGATTGAGACGTTTTCGACCTTTCTTTGTTAACATAATGTTGGGTGTTCGGGTGTTTTGAAATGCAATTTCTGGTTCAGAATCATTCCCCAAATCGTTAAATTCTTTAACTGGTAGTGGAAAGACAAACTCTCTGGCAGCCCAAATCAACGATTGTTTCGTGTACAATTGATGTTCCCATAATTTGGAACGATAAATCGTATATTCTATCATGTCATTCGGAGTCATCGACTGCAATATTTTATCAAACAAGTTTGAATTTTAGTAATATAATTTTCTGAGTTTTTGAAATCAAAAATTAAAAACTTACCGTTATAAACTGGTCATAACGCTTCATATAGATTCTGGTTTCATGGTATAACTTCTTTATGTAATACGTCTGGACATGGTCATCAAGATCCTCCCAGCATGGGTACTTGAATGTTGAGTTTTCCAATTTTTTGTTTTTTTTTTCAATCATATAGAGGTTTTTAGCTCTCCTTAAAAACAAAAGATTTAAAAACTTAGTGTGCAACTTCGGATAGTATAGAGTATAGCCCAAACCTATCTTCTCTATAATTTGGTTTAAATGTTTGTCTGTTTATTAGTATATCTATTCCTCCATCCTCCATAACTACTGGATTATATTTCAAAGCTGAATAGCCCATTCGATTAACTAGACTAAAACGACAGTCGAAAAAATCTACCTTCGACCATAAAAGGTAATCCTTGTTTTGTTGGCCGCATTCGGACCTGGGATTTACCAGTCATTTCTTAAAAATTGACTTGAATAATACCTACATTTAAAATTCCCCTTTGAACTCAACAAGTTTTCTCGATATAAATGAATAGGTATACAATTCATAGACGGGCGTTTTGGGAGGCCCCATCCCCCTTTTGACTGAGCCCCAAAGTCCTCATATCCCCCTTTTGACTAAGAGCCCCCAGATCCCTCAGGGGGCTGGGGGCAAGTCATTTTGCCCGTCTATGGTCCACATTATTGACTCAATAAGCCTTTGTGTGCAAAATTTCAAGTCGATCGGACAAATTTAAATAGACTAATCGGGAGGACATGTTTTGGGGATTCCATAGAATTAGACACGTACAAAATACACACTATGATCTCTTAGGTCTTGGCTCAGGCTAAAAATTAATTCACCTAAGACCTAACACGAAATTAATTTACAATTTAATAATATGATACATTTATACATACTTCAGTGGTGGCTTGGGCTCTCCTGGAAATAAATCGCCAGAGGTAGAACTTAAAGATACTTCTTCTTTTTTTAGCAGTTTAGTTCCATGAGTTTTGTCAGCGTAAAATTGAAACGACTGGTCGATAAAAGTTTCCTGTTAGGACAAAATAAAGCATTTAATTTTCTGTATGATTATGGATTGACATAAAATTTTCGAAAGATTGCTCACCTTCTGATGATCATTAAGGGTTAAGAATGTTTTTATGATTTCTAAAGCCGCCTTTTCCAGTCCATTGTTTTTCACGCTATCAATCCATAGTTTTTCACGGGAAACATACTTGGCATAGTAATAATAGACAGAAAATTTTCGACCGAGGTGGGCGCGTCCATCAAAGATACCCCGGACAGCCTCAAATATATCATCTACAACAAAATAAATTCAAGTCTTACATAACAGTAAGAGCGCATTGAATGTCGAATGTTATATCGACTAACAATTAGAATAATTACCTGGCTACCTGAGGTATCTTTTCTTCCCATGCTGTAAGTGAGTTTAGGATTTAAATTACACATGATGAAAGTTAACAATATCAATTTTTATTATTTTTAGAAGTCTCAAAATATGTAAAATTTCAAACACTAAATATACACTGAAATAAAATAAATAACTGTCATAGTCTTAAGTCGTAAGAGTATAGGTATAAGGTAGCTGTGTAAATTCTAGCTAAGCCAGCTACTATGATATTGAGCTTTTCAACCTTTAAGATTTAAGATCATTATCAGTTTGTTTACTACTCCTATAGTAAGGGTTGAATGGTTCAAGCCGTTGAGCAGTATTATTTAATTGTAATTAAATAAATCATAGATAATAAATATTATAGTGGTTATTTGGTAGTGGGAAGAGAAGATACCACTTATTTAGCCTTAAGTTAACTTTAATTATAAACTCTCATCACTTTAAAATTACAGCCTTCAATCAAGGTAAGGTGTGCTCTACACTTGAAATAAAATCCGAAGTTAGGTATGTATATGTGATCTCGAAGTTTTCAAAATCATCCAGACTGGGAAACAAATTTTACTGTTTCATTCTAATCATAAATTTGAAGACTAAAACCCATGCTTACTTTGAACAAGTACATTGTCGGAAGGAAAATATTTGGTTGATGGTTTGAACTTCTTCACAAAACTATCTTTAATGACATGCACAGGTTTGCTTCCGGAAGCCTGCAGCATCTCAAGTTCAGCAGTCGTATCTCTTCGAACTTTCGCATCATGTGTCTGTTTCTTATGTAGCCTCATGTTGTTATTCTCCTCAGCTGTGAGATTTTGTCGAAACAGTGGATTGGACTTCATTTTCCTTTCAATTTCTAACCGACCAACAGAATCAGAAACATGATTTGGACCTTCTGATTGAGAATCTGAGTAAACATCTCCAGTTATTGTTTCTGGTTCCTCTAAGTAGGCACGATCTCTTCGCTTTTTTTTCTTTTTCTTTTTACGTTCATATGAATCATCTATTTCCATTTCAGTGTCTATTTCTTGGGATTGGGGTGCGTGATTGACGCGATACTCATCTTCTTGATATTGGATGTCTTCCACTTCCTGCTCCTCGTTCAATTCCATTTCCATTTCTTTCTGACGTTTCTTTTTCTTGTCTTTTTTCTTTTTCTTCTTTGGAGAATCCCCCCCTTGGGACTCACTATCCTGTCGCTCTCTAATATACCCATCTTCATCTTCATCTGTAAAATTGGAAGATATAAAATTATTTGTTTATTGTTTATATTCCTAAACCTCGCTTATCATTATCGATAACTAAATCTTTCAAAATTTTGTAAAGCATTAGTTTTCAAACCTTCTCGTTCAAGTATTATTTCGTTGTTTCCTTCGCCATCATCGTTATGGGCAGATTTATCCTTTGGTACCTTATCCACCTCCTCTAGCATTTTGAGAAACTTTTTAGGAACTCTGGTAAGACACGCGGACTTCAAAATTTCGGGTAATGTACTGAAAAAGTTCTGAATGTTCTTCTGAAAATCCAGCATGCTGATCTTATATTTCATTTTATACATTTGCTTGTGATACCAATCCATCCCTTCCCACTCGGTGTGAGCAATCTTTTTTCGCTGATCTTCAGTAAGATTATCAGTATTTTCATTAGATTCTAAATATTCCTCATAAAAAAGGTCGAAAACTGATAGTTTCGGATTAGCTGGCCTTCCATTGTTTGTTTCCCAAAGCGACAATTCATCCTTTGATATTATTTGTTTTATTTTGATTGGCTTTGGCATAGAGTATTCAGGATGCTCTTGCTTGTATTCCAAAACATTCTGAATGTATTCGGTGCATGAAGTGATACAATAATCTACCCACTTTAGTCTTTTTTCTTCTGGGAGCATTTTCCACTTGTCAAATAATTTGTTCTTTAAATCTGGGAGTTCTTCATTAGTTGGTGGATGTTCTAGTCTGTTCAATTTGGATTGAATAAACAGCTGTAAGAAATCCAAAAATAAGATTCAGAATGGTAAACAGTCCATGATGGTCCCTAATTTTCATTTATAATCATTACTGAGATACCTTTCGACACATTCAGAAAAAGGCAAACAATAGTCAGTACAATAAGCCTCCATTGATTATGCCATAATAATGACCAATTATAAATGCATAAACAACTAATTCACATACCACAGCAGGAGATTGTGGGGGCTGAGGAGCGTCTTCGTAAGGATCAGGCAAACTTATATCTTTGGTTTTGGAACGAGGTACTGAAGTATTTGCGACATTTCGCTTTCCTCCTGCTTCACTTCTTCCCGTCTTTGCCTTTCTCTTCTTTAACTGTGCTTCTTTCTGTAATCTGGCTGTGAGCTGAGCCAATCCTGGATTTTCTGCATAGAACTGTTTAACTTTCCGATTATATACTTCAAGAGCCATTTTGGATAGGTTATCGTATTTGGCTCTTTCCGCTTTAGACATGGCGTTATATTTCTCTTTGCATTCACTCTGAAACTAATGGTATGAAAAATAAAACAAAATATAAATTTTTTAAATATTTATATTTTTTAAACATCTAGCATTGAGTAGTGAAGTGACTAATATACTCTACTCACCTTGATGAAATTCCGAGGATCCTGTGTCTTATTTGCTTTCTGATTTTCCCACTCTTCTCGATTAAAGTAATGAAACCCACCCAAGCTAGTTGGAGGCTTTTGTGGAAAGCCTGGCATAGATTGGACTAACTTAGCTTGAAAAGTTTTACTAGAAGTGAATTTTAGCTTGATTTCGCTAACTACTTCACTGAGTATTCTGATCTTTCTTGACTGTTGTCTTAAGAATACCCAAGCGATATGACATTGCCGTGGTCCATATGACGAAAATGAGACTTTATTCCAATCAATGGTATTTTCTCGTGACTTAACGCCGATTTTATCCAGAGGTGAGCACTGACTGTCAATTCTTTCGAGTAGCTCATTTACTTCATCTGTCGACATCACTGCCAATACATTACGCCCCTCGTTCAAGCATTCTTCGCTTTCAATAACTTTTGATGCTTTACTAGTAGTCGACCTTTCATCAATTTCTGAGCGACTTTTCTCTTTCTCTGAGATGGTGATATTTTTTGGAACTTTTATCAACGCTGCACTTCTTTTAGTAGGAGAGGGAATATTTTTAGCTGCTCTAATTTCAGTTTCTGAATCGCTCTCTTCGTCATCCGTTTCATCAGTATCCTCCATGTCTTCTTGGAAAGCCTTTCCTATCGACTTCTCGTCATTTTTCTTGGGGGAATTTTTTCCCTATAACAATGCAATGAAAAGTATTGATAGTAAAAATACTAACAAAAATAAAGAAAATAATGGATGAGGTAGAACTTATTATAGAACAAAATCAACTTAATGCCACCTCGAGCACATACTTTTAACTTTACAGTTGTCAGTATTCACATTATTCTCAAATACCTGTTTATTAGGCGAAGGTTGCTGTTGAACTCGTTGAGAAGCAACTTCGCCTCTAACAGCTGCAATATTACTTGGTCTTGTATCCTGCTCTAATTCATTATCGAGTTCTTCAGAATTTCCTACATTTTTCGGACCCTCTACCCGGTCTTGATCTGCCACTTTGGTAGTACTTCTCTTTTTTTGAGATTCCTCCACGTCTGAGTCTAGTTGAGGGAACTTTTTGGGCAGGCCCCTTTTCTTAGGAGATGCCGGTGGGCTCAGTTTCTATTTGTTAGAAATAAAATAATCAATTAATCTAAAAATCATATGTTGCTTGCATACTAAATACAATTTATATTTTCTTGGCAATCTGCAATCTGAATCTTAGCACAAGACATGACACGACAGGTAATTCCCGTTTATTTAGTCACCTCACTCTCAGTCCACAGTCCCCATTTCCAATTTGGATAATAATCAAGTTTCAAATCAACTTCATAGTTAGAAGTTAGTTAGTAATAATAACTTAGCAATGCAGACAAAATTAATTCACACCCCACTAACAACTAATTGTTTAATTAACCATCGAGTGTCGGCTCATAATTTTCAAATATCATCAAAGATAGGAACTATTAAGTACAATAATTTTACAATTTATTTCACATATGACATACCGATTTGGTCGGGGATGAGCGCGTAACTCGTCGAGTACTGATTCCCGATTTCGGCGGAGCCTTAGATTTTGGTGGCATTCGTCCCATTTTTTTTCAATGGCTCAACTTGTAAAATCTCTTTCCTTCCTTCTTGATGAGCACGCTAATGCCTTTGACCCAATTCTAAATGAGTCACATTATTACACACTTCCAACGGCTAAATATTTTTACAATCAGAACAGTCAATTCAACAAGAGGTTATAGAAATACGACCAACTACAGCCTTCACCGACCGCAGTCAAATCCCGAATAGTGGACAAGGACGAGAAACATGGAGAGAGACTGCACTTGGAGGGAATGATTACTGGGAATGTGAAGGAAGAGCGCGGAGGGATTTTGTGGGTAAAGCCACATTCAAATTTTGTCCTCTCTCACAATTTTCCCGCTTTCTAAATTATCAATTCATTTCCAGTGTTGTTTCCCAATGCCCCAATTGCTAAATCTTGCAACTACGTCATTCTGCTAAATTATATTATTGCAAACCAGCACGTACACAAATTTAATAACAAAACAAGACTGCACTAATGTTGCAAAAGTGATTCCATGTAGAGTGTCTTCTCGTGGGGTTAAGCTGTAATTGAGTAATTGAATATTTTTATATTTTTTTGGGTAAAAATTTATCATTTAGATAGAAAAAAAAATTAAATGTAATGTTTTATTTTTATTAGATTGTAATTAGCAATTGTGAATTGAGCATCAAGAACGCAATACACGAATGATGGTCAGATGTTGGATGAGATAGTTAACGGATAATAATTTATACAACAAGGCACAGAAGATATTAATCAAACAAATTGGTCGAGACTGTCGAGAGTCAACTCTGTCAATGAATGTTGTCAAACATTTTGTTTCATCAAGAGCAAAGTTTCGGTTTTGTTCTTACAGCTACTTACAGGTATGGAATAAATAAATGAAGCTTTAGAGATGTACAGTTTTAAGAATCGTGTATTTTTAGATACTTGATTAGATTTATATTCAGTTGTTGGTTTTGTACTTTGTAGGTCATATGAAGTTTGACTTATTGGACATCTCTCTGTCTAGATTTGGAAAGATAGCTCGACAAGAAAAAACTGTTAAAAACGAAAGTGAAAGCATTTGAACAAGGAAGAATTTAGTAGAGTAGTAATACATCACTCACATAAGCGGTTAAGCTATAATATGAGTAATTCCCCACCAAACGAGAAAGAAGTTGAAAGAGTCAAGTCGAAAAACAGTACTCGAGTTTCTTATGTTCGATTCCAAAATAGGACTGTGAGAAGAGTTGATGTTATTTGGATAAATTATGAGGGTATTCGAGTAAAGTACAAGGTATTGTATGACATGTTAAAGGCTGTAAAATTACGAAATGTATTTATTTACTCGATTTTAATCGTGCCTGCAGACTCTTGAGCCCAGTGATCATTTTGATGTAACATCCTTCGTCAGCCATCCTTGGATATTTCGTGACGCTGAAACTCATATGAAATTGATTTGCAGTTCAAGAGAGGTATTTGATTGTCCGGAGGTAAGCTAGTTTTATTAAACTCCATAACTAAGTTTCTTTGCTAAATTTTTTTTTGTATTTTAGCCCGTTTACGTGAAGGTTAAAGAAGGAGTCGTGAGGCAAACTAGAGTTGTAGTATCAATTACACTGCCGCTATTTTCACTGAGAGAATGTGCAATGCAAGCTATTCAAAGGAATGTACGAGATCCTCAACATTTCTTTTCATTGGAAATTCCGTCTACACTTCAAAAAGAATTGCATAATATGGGTAACAATAAGTTTGGAGGTGTTTCAAACCTTATCGTACCAGCACCAAGTAACAACTGAATTCTTTTTACGTTAACGTATTCTATTCATCAGATTTATTAAAGTTAAATCTCATTAAACATTTTTTATGTATGAACTGACTTACAAATTACGGATTGGTGCTGTTGTATAAGAATCTAATTATTATTATTATGGTACCTTTCGAAATCGAATCTAGTAAAACTCATAAGTTATTTTCAGAAGATTTTCTTATAAATATAATCGTGTACCATCGATAGTACGGTACAGGGTGCTAATATTTGGTTTTTGCACTTTATATGATTGTTATTATTATTAGTTATTATCATGTAATTATGTGTCTGTTGTGATTTCGTAGTATCATGAAATTAAAATAACGGCAATACAATTCAACACATACTTATTCAACAAGTGTTTATCTATTCATGAGAATCCCGGGCTTCTGCCCAAAAAAATACATATTATTATTATAAAAAATGAAAGTTTGTAACATTTTAAAAATCAATTCTCCTCTGAAAAAACATCATCAGACTGATCTAACTCATCCTTCAGTTTAATACTCTGAATTAAGCAAATCAAAACATCCAGTTCGTCAGGTTCATGCGAGCTGAGATTTGCAGGTAGCTTCCAGATATGAAGATACCCGTGAATGTCACAAACTGCAAGATTTCCAACTCTAGAAAAGATCGAAAGACCAAGATTTAATTGTTTAAATGTCCATCAATGGTTACAAATATGTTACAATCAACTAACAACATACTCAGTTTTGTTAAATGCAATTTTCGTAACGGTCTGATCATGAGAAATCGTTATCGCTGGAACATTCCCAATCTTGAAATCATAAACCTTGACGATATTTTCATGAGCTACGGCGAACATCGAAGGTCGTCCAGACCACTTGGCATCATTTAATGTTCCCAAAGTCTTGAGTTCCATGAAAAATTCAAGCATAGGAGAAAGTGGCTAAAAAAATAATTTTCACTTTAGCATCATTACTCATTACTTAATAATATGAGAACAAATTATATTAGAGATTCACAGCTTTATTTGGAGTTAAAATTGCTTACTTCCAACAAGTTTTGGATAATAACATGACCACTTGTAGTTGCGGATAGAAAAATGTTTCGATGGAAAGGGGAACAGTCAATCACGCAGGGGTACCCTTCATGCTTAGTGATTAATACGATACCCGGATCATACAATGTTTCTTGATTGATAGATTCAAGGTTGGAGAGTTCTGCCATGGCAGTATCTAAATCATACCAACTAGTATACACTAAAACGGTTAAGTATAAACATTATTTTAATTTAAATGTGATATTTTACAGGCTTCAATATCCCCTTCTAAGTTTCCTTGAAACACGAATCCCCCATAAGATGTGAAGACGAAAGCAAAAGGATCATCAGTACAACTACTCAGTCCCACGATTCCCATTTCCTTCATTCTCAAATGAGTTCTGTTCCCTAATCGAATTTCTTCCGGAACATTGTCCGACCAAGCAATGAACTTTTTCTCCAATACTACACGAGTGTTCGACGTGTTTGTCGACCAGATAGAAATGCAGCCATCGTTCCCTGCACTTACAATGCAATAATTGGATGGGTGTTTATTCTTTCTAACAATCCTTCCCACCTGACTCGGTGTTAATCTTATCCATTGCACCGCAGTTACTTTTTGGGTATGCCCTGATCCATCAACAACGTAGCCCATGTTACCGATTTTAGTCGGATCTGGTTTGTCCTTGCCTAAATCTGTGCGTACTTGCTCATTCGACTCTTCTTCAGTGTCCCTCTTAACGAATCCTATGTCTGAGGAATACAAGTCTATGAGCGCTATTTCTCCCGAGTACAGCCCCACAGCAATTATGGAAGGATTGCTGGGGTGAAATTCTAAGACTGTTATGCAACTTGATAGATAAACTTGTGCATGCGGAACAGTTTCATCAAAATTCTGGGATCGTCGAAGATTCCATGCTGAAACCGGAACTCGGTGACAGCACCAACCATCATGAGATCGGGCCGAATATCCAACAGCGACTTGACTTCCTGTACTATTCCATGATACACAGCTTGCGGAAAACTATACCATAAATGCAACAACGACAATTTTCAACACAATATTTGCACATGTCCCAATCTAGTCTAATAGATCGTAATTGACGGAAAGGGGTGAATAAATTAAGAAGTAGGTTTGTGATGTGGTCTAAAATGCATGACCGAAATGATCATGCAATCAACAAAATGACCTCCCATTGTACGCACGAGATGAAGAATATAAAGCAAATGTTAATTGACCACAAAAACTGTACTTTGTACAAGTGGTTTCCTGCCCAGCCAGTAGGACATTAATTTCTCTCACCTCTTCAGAAGGAACGTCCTTATTTCTCAATGTATATTGCTTTGTGGGTTCTGCAGATGGTTCCTCTTCAACTTCACCAAAGTCTTTAAACACTTCTGATGCAAAAGGATCTTGGTTCTCCTCTAAATACTTGCACATTGGATCCGTTGCTCTGGAAAAGAATGCAAATAATGATGGAGGGTAAGGTTCATTTTGCAAGGAATGAACCAAGTCCTTAGATTCTTCGAAATCTGTTTGAATCTGTAACGAATTTTTGATGCCGTTATTTTAAGGGATTGTAATAGTTTAGCATATTTGGAAAATTAATTTGAAAACACAAATTAAGATGCGTGACATTTGACTAACCCCTATTTGCTGAGTCGAAGCGGTTTCCACATTTTGCTCTTTGTGTTTAATGTCTTCAGTTTGCATTGAAGTTGTAGAAAAAACCCTTAAATCAAACATCGAATGACTTTAATTAGAATTATTAAGCAGAATTTGAATTCATATTAAAAGATTATCAACCTGTTTTTCTTCCAGTCGGAAGTAAATCCAATAGCTTCGGACTCCCATTGGACAAAAGAACCTTCCATATTGTACGTCTTAAATGTAATTGTCGAAAAATGTATCAAATTCCTTGATCGTGTTATTCCATTTTCCTTTTTAGGGTTTGAATTGAATAAAAATTAATTCGGCAACTATTTCTGTGCATATTTTGGTCTTACCGTCTCGTAAACAAACGGTTCCCATGGTTTCATGCTCCCAACTACTGAAAGTGAAAGCGGAAGACATGTACGGGCGCATGGCGAGACCCAAGGGTATCTTTACCATTGTTCTGGTATTTTAAATCAATAAAAAAATAAAATACTTTTATGCAACTTCGATTAAATTCAATTTTTTCGAGAGATAACTTTCGAAAGCTAAGATATGTCTGCAAACAAAAACTAAATAAGCTAAGATATGTCTGCAAACAAAAACTAAATAAGCTAAGATGTCTGCAAACAAAAACTAAATAAGCTAAGATGTCTGCAAACAAAAACTAAATAAATAAATGTTAATAAAAAATATCATAGTTTTTTTGCTGCATATCTGTCAATCTTATAGTGTTGCTCATAAGTTAAAAGATTGAAAAGTTCCAACACATCAAAAACTGCCCTGGTCTCCGACAATTTGTTAAACTGAAGTCAGTCTTTAAATTGAATTTTAAAAGGTTCGGGGAAAATTTTAGTTATGCATTTTTAGTTTTAAATTGGGGTAAACTTTTTTTTAAACTTTGTTTTTTAACGCATTTTAATTTCAGAATTAATTAGTATATTATGATTTACTGAGGAGAGGACTATATATGATAATATCTCAAAATTGTTTTTCTCCTGCTTTTACATCGACTGTGTATAGGTTGCAGGTTATCTACAAATGAAACAAAATTCAAATAATCATAACATAAGCTGGATCCAGAGTTCATGTATTCATCACTTCACGTAACTATAGCCTCCTGTTCATGTCATGGGCTATCAACTA
>JAQFYM010000377.1:0-72906 GCA_034694785.1 Agrenia bidenticulata
GATGATCAGTATTATTTACTTGATTTTTTAAGACTAATGGCACCTCATTTGGGGTTTATCACCGAAAGTACTCGCATCGTAAGTGAACTTCAGAAAGGTGTATGAGGAACTAATAAATGCGCAAGAATAAATTCTGGCAAATTCAAACCCAGCAAAGTTTCCATAATTCAGATTAAAATTATCTTTCTTCGGGAACATTATCTGAAACTTTCTCTGTTTCTTTACAATGGGAGCTGCAGTGTCTGCAGGGAGTGAAAAAAGCAGTGCACCCGCTGCTTCCGTGTTTCAAATCCACCCTTCACCCACCACCCCTGACTTTGTGAACGGGTCCAAAGTTGCAGAGCCCAATTATGGATTCGATGGCCAGAAACGGAAGGAACGAGGTGAGTGTTTCGAAAATCAAAAGGTTAGTTAGTTCCTATTAGTTTGAGGCATAACTGAATATTTTCTAACTCTAGAGCCTCCAGTAACTCAAGAGGAATTAATTTCGGCCAAAGTGCCACCCCATCTTCGAGATTTTTGTGCCCACAAATTCATTGCTTTCGCCAAGTGCAAAAAGGACAAGTTTCCATTCATGACAAAATGCCATCACGCCAGGCATGACTATGAACATTGTCAGTATGAAGAGTAAGGGAAATTATGTCAACATTTCGGATTAAAGCTTCTTGAAAGTTTGAATATGTTGTAATTGTGAATTGGTAATGTATTTTTTTACAATTTGTAGAACTATTCTCCGAATGAAGGAGTACGAGAGGGAACGCCGCTTGCTCATCCGTAAACAACGAAAAGAAGAGAAGGCAAAGAAGCAGCAGGAATGTTAAAAACACACTTGTAAATATTCACATTGTCTTACTTCAATTATTATGTAGTCAAAATAATTTAAACCAGAAATATCTGTAAGTCGTGTTGTGGGTCGGGCTACTTGGGCTGTAAGTCCCCTTCTCCATCTTGAAATCCTGCAGTTTATTTCGTATTTGTAGTAACTTGCGAAATCATGTGTTAAGCATTCTGTACATTGGGAAGCGAATCAAATTAAATGATAGAGACGAGTTGTAACTCTGCAAGTCTTTATTCAGTCTTGATTTTTATGTCAGTCTATGTACACATTATACAAAAGGAGTTTGAGAATTTAGTTAATACATTTCCTGCGTAGCATATCCAGGATATCATTTTATAGTTTCCATTAAAATCGGAGGTAGTCCACCACTTCCACCAGGACCGTTGAATTTCAGGGTACTAGTTGAACCTTTTTAAACGATTCTGACAAAAGGGCCTACAAGAATGCACAATGAAAAGTTTAGTCCCATTTCAATAGAAATCTAAATCAGAAAAGAAAATAGCTATAAATACCTTCTGCTCTCGCACAGCCATATAAGCCAAAGTGACCCATTCAACTATTCTATCGGTTGATGGTAGCTGAACCCTAGTTTCTGTGCTCCCTTTCTTCAAATGCTCCAACCAATAATCGTCCATTAATTTCTGGAATTATTATTTTTTTAAATTGCAGATTTATAACATTATAATTATACATATAAAATATCTGCAGATTTAATGTGTCCGAACCAAAAACCGCCTTCTTGCCAAGTAATTGATAGGTTGTAGTTTGCTTGAGCAGCCCAAAGGAATAAGTTCCAGAGCCGTTCCTAAGGCTGTGCACTTTTCATTAAGTTTTTCATGGAGGCTGTACGAGTCCAATATAAGTATACACGGGCTGCTGGACGAAGTGTTTGTCTTGACCCAAATAAGTTCAAGCCATTTCTCCAGACTTAGCCTTGTTGGTTCAGTACTCTGGCAATAAAACACAACCACTTGACTGTCTTGTTGAGAGTAAACTTGATTAATTGTATCGGAATCCTGGGCCTGGATAGAAAATAAGTAGCAAGGTTATTGTGTTAAGTCTGTATGCATTAAGACTGCTAATAGTAACGCGATCAAGTCAATTTACTCAAGCTACCTTCATGATTACGAAAGGTGGTGACAAATGACCGTCCCCCATTAAAGTTAATAGAACAGTAGCCTCACAATTTCTAACCGAGAACTTCTTGACCCTTGACACATTATTTCGGCTAAAGTCCCCGTAATTATCCTCAGGACTGTAAGTTCCTGCGAAACTCAAAGGTATTTCATCCATACATCCTATTGATCCTATCCTTTCCGGGAGAAACGATGGAACAACTGATTCTCGAATCCTCGTACGAAATACTGAGACCACATCCTCAAGTTGTCGAGGTAAGGAGCCTTCGTAAATACCATCCCAGTTCATTAAAACATGATGCCTCTTCAGAAAACGGGTTGCCCATCCTGCGGAAGCCTTAAATTCTGGTTTAATTACTGACAACGTCTTTTGGGCATAAGACTGCACATCAGTGTACGAAACAGTATCATTCTCATCGTATTGTTGAAGCATCCATGTCACGATAAGAGGGTCTGTGTCATCATGAGGGTTTTTGGTCATTTGGAACCTCGCTTGCCATCTTCGATACCAGCCGTACGAGCACTTCATTGACTGATGCCCCTTGGCCCTGCATAGAAATTATAATGAAATCATTTTCTTAACTAAATTAGGCCTGTTGAAGTTGAACCTACCAATAAAGTTCCTTAGCTTTCTCACGAATCTCAGTACTGGAGATCTTCTGTGGGAAGCGTTGCTGGACCCAATCATAGACCTCTTTTTCCACTCCAAAGTCCAGCAACTGCTTCGTACTCCTTAGAGACAATGCTTGAACAGAGCCTTTATTTTTGGTAGCATCGGGATTCGAATTGGGTCCATCTTCAGATGAATCTTCAGGTAGGTTTCCCTTATCTGTACTGCTTGTAGTTGAAGTTGGTCGAGTTTTGGACGTCGGTGGCTCTTTATTATTTAACCAGTCGAAAACTCGACGCTGAGAGATGGAAAATAGGCGAGCTGTTGCCCGCTGTCCTAGAAGCCGGGCATATTTTGCAATCTCCGATTTGAAGCCTTCCGGGTACTGTAAAACCAAAAACCAAACGGTATTGTAAACTCCATATTCTTATCATCCAACTTCATCCAAGTCAACAATCGGCCCCAGCCTGCGTAAATGATGCAAGGATATGCCCATGCCAATCAATAATCATGACATCATATAAACGAATATAACATTTTAAATCCATGATTCATTATTCAAGGCAAGACTCGAGAGTGTGATAATAAATTGGTATCAATCAGTACACGAATAAACAATAGGTGCATTGCCTATGATTCATGGAGTTGGGCCATTGGGAAACAAAGTTATTATCATAAATCAATACTCTGATAGATAGCTATGATGATAAGGAATACGGAAAGGCAATTATCATATGAGGCGGTAATAGGAATCCGTATTAATTCTCCATCCATTTCCACAATAACATAATCGTAGTTGACACAATAACAAGGTTTAAAAAAATTCGAAACCTTTTAAAAAATGGATAATTGTTGCTGCTACACTTCCACCACTGGCTGCCTCGGTCTATTTCGTAAAGTTATTCTATTTGATTCGGTAAGATTATTTTTTTTTAATCTTTAACTTTAAGGCAGTTTTTCGGGCTGGTATTTAATTTTTTTTAAAAATTTTACCCCAGGCTGCATTTCTAATTAAAATTGGAGTGGCCATTTATTTCCTTGTCATTGGTATTGAGTACAAAATAAAAGATGGTCGAATACCCCATGAAGATCCTGACTATCATTCACCAGCTAGTAAGTTATACTTAATTGCTTAGCATGCTTAATTATTAACTTTTTTATAGTTAAAAATCTTTGTCATCAATTGAGTCATGAAATTACAGCCATTTACCTCTACATTTTTGGAGGGTGCATTCTACTAGTTTTTATCGTTACTCGATTGATAATCAACTGCTTGTTGTATAACGACTCCAATCGCTCGGAAAATGTAAGTATATATGGCAAATATTTATCTTTAATTATTACTAGAGTTAATTTGTTAATTATGAATTAACTGATAAAATGACTATTTGAAAATCTAGACAATGTTTACACGTCCGCAATGCTGCAATTTTTCTTGGATGATTGTGACGACAGGGAGTCTGATCTTTTCATGCGTTGTAGCTGCAGTACCAAACATCCCACTAATTATTCGTATTACTGCCTGGTTTTCTATTTTAGTTGAACCTCTCATAATTATAATGATATTCATGACCCGGCGGGTTGTCAACCAGCGCCAGCGTTTCAGTATGAGTGATGGAGACAGTAATTACAATTAACCTTATATTACAAGATTTTAGAACAATTTTCATAGAAATTGTACCATGTTTGACATCTAATGTATAATTTTAGATATTATGTTATCTTAATTCTGATATTGGATGCGTTAGGGCTCGCAGTTTAGTTTGAAAGCAGTCGTAAGTGAGTTTGAAACAAATTCACAAATTTGCTTTCACCAACGATGAAGAGTTCTATCTTTGAAAAAGTTTGGCCAGTATCGAAAATTTGCATGTTAAATTGTGATAATAATAATAACACCAAATTAGTTTAAGGCTTAGATTACTTACACATTTTAATACAGATAACAGTGTTACAGTTCAGTATTTCCTCGTACTGAAAATTGTGTAATGTTCACATACAGGGTGTGAATTTCAAAAAATAAATCTTTTAAATCAAAATCAAATCAAAATAAAACTACAAGTACACTAAAGTTGTACTCTGCTTTTCCCAAGGGACATAGTAGATTCAGCGATTTTGATTCGTTTCTTTAAAAACTCCAATTCCTCCGGATCCAAGCCACATCCAACGACTTCCCCATCTGATGTTGTCACACTTGGTTGAACCATGAAGTGACACATGAACAATCTCACACTCTCACGGAATAGATTCAATTTTTCAGACATGGCTGCCTTCAGGAATATTTCCTGCATGTTTTCTTGATCCTTTTGTAATAAAATACCATTCAAGGTATTTTTCAGGAATTTCAACTTCACTTTATCCATTTCAGCGTACTCGATCACCTTGAGTGTGGATAAAGGTAAGGTCCTGTCATTAATAAAATGTGCTAACAACTTTGCAAGGTTAACGAGCTGGTAGCCCTTAAGGCTATTCAAGTCTTTCAGTCTATCCCAAAGGTTGTACTGTAGAGTTAACTGGAAATAAAACAAGATTAGATAAATTGTAAATACTCTCAAAAAACTATACTGGCTGCTCCTTACCATGAACTTTCTGTCAGACGAACAGAATTTGGAGACAATAAGGCCATAAAATGGGTTGAATTTTTTCTCATGAAGACAGCAATAGGTTGCCACATGTACGATTTCTCTTTCTTGATTATTCTTTAAGTCTAAATGATTCAGCTTTTCAAACGCATCTAAATAGTCCTGCAAAACAAAAATTTATAAAATTTTAGCATTGACTATAGGTTAAGCCTATATAAATACAACAATAAATTTGAACAAACCTCAGCAGTCATTATAACACAGAATACGTTTTTTCTAGTCTCAGTATTCATTCCAAGAGCCCTGGCTTTTGTCATAAGCTTTGCATTATTTTTCTTTTCCTTGCTGTTCATATTTGCCGATATATCCGCCTGTCCGGAAGCATTGGAGTCCCCTCCAGTGTTTGACCAAGCGGAACCTACAATCCACCACCGACCTTTCGTTTCGGCTAAATTAAACAACATACGATATAGAACTTATTGCAATTAGAATAGGGACGGAAGAATAAAATACTTTACAATCAGGTTGTAACAAACCATTTAGCAGATCCTGCATTTTAATCTTCATGACACTAACATAATTTCCCTTGTGAATATGAGATTTCAAGATCTTCAAGAGATGATCACCCACAGACGGATCGTAGTTCGGAATTTTCGACATGTTGTTATTACGAATAGCCATCACAACATCCAGCATAAACTTCAGTTTCGCACTAAAACGTTAACAAAATAAATAATCATTATTCCATTATAATCTTCAACAAAGTTAGGCGTAAGTACTACCTTGACAAAGTCGATTTTGCTTCAGTAGCCTTCTGTTGAATCAAAATTATTAGAGACTTTAATGCAAGAGGATCGTCCTTTCGCAATCGAAATCCAACACTTCTTAATGCAGTTAAAATTAATTCCACATCTTTAGGAGAAAAGTTGGCGGCCATAAAATTTAATATGTCGTAGACAAGGCCGGAATCTACAATCTACAAAGGGGAAGAATATTTATGGATAATTTCATAGGATTTAACGATTAAAACAATGCAACAACAACAATGTCATAATGAAATGAACCTTGAAATGGTACATTGATGAGATCAGTAATATTAAATTTTCTAGCTCTTTGTTATCTTCAATGGAGCTGATCTGATCATATTTCGTTCGGAAATCTTGGACAAAGTTTTGCAAAAAGAAAGCGCCTGTTAAATTCAAAAAAATTATTTAAGTAAAACCTCTTGCTGAAATCAAACCTTGTTTAGTTTCATAGAAATGATTATACCGATTTCAGTTCCAATATTAGCGTGAAGAATTGCAATTAACATAACATGTTCCAAAACTACTCTTTCGGGCATCACAACCTTCCTCAAAAGAAGAGCGTAAAGGAGCTCTAAAACACATTCATTCATTTCGTTTCGACTGTTGGCCATGTAGAGTTCTTCAATCTGTTCAACAATTAATACAATTGAGCACAATATATTTCTTCAGAATGAAACAAAATGAAATTCTAATCATACTAACCTGAGCCGATATTGCATGCATATTTCCTTCAGACAATCGATTCAATAAACCCTTTAAGCTTCTGGTTATTTTATCCCGTTGGGTTTGATTCTGTCTCTTCATCGGAGGAATATATTTCCCTGCAGTAATGCTAGAAGTAGAAACAGCAGAAGTCTTTGGAGCCTCTTCGTTCTCCTCTTTTTCATCTTCATCTATCGTTACAGATTTTTCGTCAACCTGGGACAAAAACATATAATTTACAATTCATATCTTGAATACTTGCATGAAATTTTTTTTAAAAATTACAATCGTTCCATCTTTTCTTCTCAATCGGCCATAAATGTCTTCCCAAAGTTCTTCTTTCTTGATCTCCTTGACTTTTGGTTTCTTCTTTTTCTTGACTTTCTTTTCCTTAACATTGGCATCATTTATTTTTTCTTCCTCTAACTCAGAGCACATCTCATCTTCACATCCAAAATCTTCGGCATTAGAATCTTCAGACTCCATTTCCTCAGCATCCAAAAACCCATCGTTTCCTTCATCCTCATCACTACTTTCAGCATCTTCCACGTCAAGTTTTCCTTCGTCCTTTTCTTTCTGTTGATCTGATTCTGACATGTCTTCATCGCCCTCATCATCGACTTCTCCCGCATCGTCCTCATTACTAATATCAGAATCAGCCTCATCGGCTTCCTCGTCCATTTCTGAACCATCCTCAGAATGATCCATTTCCTCATCCTCATCCTCAGACCCACTACCGCCACCGCCACCCTGTCTGGCCTTTCCACCATCCTTATAACTCGGCTTCAAAAGGCTCTCTTTCTTTCCTTTGCTTCCGGTACGTTCACAAAGCTCCAGTAAATCTTTAAATAAAATCAAATAAATTAAAATCAATCTTCGAGTCGACTCAATAGCTTAATAATTTCTGTGGCCTACAATCCAGTCCATCGACTTTGAAAGATGCAGGAACTTTAGCCTTCTTATTGAGCTTGAGTTTCTTTTCCAGCCGTCCTATCACCTTTTCCTCGTACTCATTTTCTTCCATTAATCTCTTTTTCCTCGTAAATTCCATCTCTTTCTTCAACTCTTCCAGTTCCAAATCATCCTCTCCTCTTTGACCTTTGACAGCAAGAGTGTCAGCCCTCCGAGAGTAACCAGGAGACTTAAAAGGACCATCTTCTTCACGATCTTTCCCTGGAGCATCGTCGTCCCTATTTCGACGAGTTCGTTTCTTCCTCTTCTTCTTTTTCTTATCGTCAAGCTGAGCAGTTATCTTTCCTAATCTGTTTAAAATGAACTTGTGTTTCTCCGTCTTTTTATTCTTTCGCATTTCTTTGCGAAGTTCCTTTCTCGTCTTGGGCTTATCTTTGACTTTCTGTCCAAATCTTTTCTTCATTGGTCCTCTAAATTTAGGCATTGTGAGACCTCCCTCACCACCTTTTTCATTAGCTTTCCCAACTTTCATTCTTGATACTGTCACAAGTATTTGGGCTTCCAAAGTAAATTAGCAAGTGTTCGGAACTTAGATTTTAAAACGATTTCCAAAATCCAAAAAATATATGCACATGTTAAGATTTAAACTTGTCTTTCTCCCGCGTTGAGTGTATCTCAATCTACCCCTTGTCTTTCAATAAAAAAGCTGCTACCATTGCTTTCTTTTTTTCTTACAAATAATTGGTTGCATTTATCATTGATTTTTTTTAGATTCATACTAAAATTAAATAAATGATAAATAAAACAATTTAATGCTATGAGTATCAATCCTGCTAAACTGGGATGTCCCATAAAAACAATTAAAAACCTGGAGAAAGTCTCTGGAAAAAGTCTCTGGAGAAAGTTTAGTGCACGCTTCATATCGTGGAATATTAAGAAAGCGAACATATTTCAGGCTACAGATATTCAAAAACGATATCTAAAAGCCATTAATCGATTTAATCGATTAAATTAGCATATGAAAACTGCAGATCTAGCCTCAATAGGTAAATTACAAATTATGCATTTTTGATTTGCTCATTTCAGCATTTCTATGCATAAAATTAACTTCAAAAATTATATTTCTAAATCATTATATCCCTAAAATATTAAACGATCAAAGGCTTATTTTATCATCCCTACCTTGATGCGTCCCCGCGATGAAATCTCCGCTTCTTTTTGGCCAGGAACTGTAATAGTATGTGACGTTGGTGACGCTTCGTCCGAGCAATGTCCCAGTTCATCTTCATCTCCATCGTCACTTTTCTTACTTTGTATTTCTTTCCCAACTTTCTGCCCCAATGAGTTAAGCCAAGACTTGGACCTAAACTTATCATCAAGTCCTTGAAGAATCACTTGAATCCCTTGATAAACATCCACTTTCAGACGACTCATGTCTACTCTCTTTCGATTCACCGGAAGACTCTCCCTTATCAGTTTCAGGGTCTCTAATACTTTCTCTTCCACCGATAACCCTTGGCAGATCCTTCTCTTCACTTTTTCAGATTTCTTAGTTCGATAATATTTCGGAACGATTGGTCGAATCGAGGGATCATCACTAACTTTTCGCGTCTCATGTTTTGCATGCAAGTCTCGAATTTCAGACTGTCTCTCGGTTTCATGAACCCAGTCTGAAATTGTTGTTGGATGGACATCGAATTTCTCAGCTGCTGCAGCAAAAGACACACGACGCTTCTTACTAATCTCATTGAGCTTTCCATCTTCTTCATCACTATTGTCATCCTTTGAAGATTCCAAGAAATCCAATACCTTCTGTTTGAACTGTGGGACGTATCTTTCAGCCGATTTCTTGTTGGGCTTCTCAAGCAAATACTGATACTTGGATATGGATTGATCCATTGATTCTGAGGTTTGTACACAAAGAGAGTATTTACTTTAAGGCTATGGATATTCTTGTTTATATCATGGCGTACACCGACTTTGTTCACAGAGGGACGCTGGGTGACTCTAATAGTAGGCCTAGGTGAGGACAGTAGATTTCTACAGGGGATAAGACGTGTCAAATAATGTTATTGTAGTTAAATTTCCCTGGACTTTGTTTAGATTTTTGACAGTATTCATAGATGTATTACACACATTCTTATTACCGCTCACACCATTTCACATTTGGGAGAGGAATCATCTGTTGGGTGCACGCAATGCGTAAAAGGGTTCAATGAGGGTGTCTTTTTGGTCTCGGTCATTTGCTCAGCAGCCCTCCAGCAATTCACGAAACTCCGGGAATAAAAAACAGATTGCAAGAGCTGCAGTACACAGGGATGAGCATTTTAGATAGAATTCTCGAAAAATTTAAGCCGTCGTCTTCATGCCTGCAACTACAACCATTTATGAAAGGATTAAACGGTCTGAACCTGAATTAACACAAGCTTATGCCAACTAAGGAAAATCAATAGAACTGAAAATGCAAGCTCGAAATAAAGTTTAAAAATATTTTTGCTTCAAACATTGAAACTCTAGCTTTACAAAATTAGTCTCTTATCCGAGCTGAAAATCGTGACCCCAGTTCATGACCAAGAACCAACAAAAACGGTGATTCATATCAGTAATAGTCCAAAATAAAATAAAAATTCTTCTTCAAGTTTACTTCAGATAAATAGTTTTAAATTATTGCACTTGTAATTTCTAAATTGCTGGGTAGACAGTCTGTTGTTTTTTTACTTCATAGCATGAAGTATTAAAATATCATAGACTATCAGTCTTATTTTTAAAGAATGCCTGAGTATATATATACTATTTTGCTACAATTCCATGTAAATGTTAACTACAAACTGAGCATCACTTTGTGGCAATTCCAACGATATGAGGAGCCATTATCTTCATCATTAATTTAGATTTCCCTTGCACATGAGGAGATTCTAGGTCAAATTCCTTGTAATCGAACTCGGAAAAGCCAGCCTTGGTGATTTCTGAAGAAATATCATGAAACTGACATCCATCAAAAAGATTGGGCCATATTCCAGTTTGATTGAGAATATTTTGCAGTTTAAAACGTGTCGTCTTGGGTTGGTCTATTACGTGCTCCAGCAAGTAGTATTTCCCACCCTATAAATGAATTTATAAAAAAAATTCCAACCTTGATTTAATATGCACCAATAATTTGGTAACTTACAGGGACAAGAACTCGTAGAATTTCTTTCAAGACCCTGTGAATGTTTTCCACAGAACACAGAACGGTAGTAGTAACGACAACGTCCACCGACCTGGAGCCCACTGCTCGCATGTTCTCTCCAGAAGAAATCACAAATTTTTCCAAATTAATGTCGGGAAACTGAAACATAACGTGTTAAGTAAGTTTCTGTGCAATTAATTTATTCTACGAACAATAATTACCAACCTTGGCTTTATTTTCTTCAAAATATTGTCGAAAATATATATTTGGGTCGACAATAACTAAGCGACACTGTTGTGGGTAGTATATGAGATTTCCCCCTGTGAAAAATCAGAAATATCAAATAAATTAAAGATTTAAATTTTCTCTTCATCGTTAGTTTATATGTCAATCATACCAGAACCAACACCAATTTCCAAAATCCTAATTAATCCCTTATTCCTCAAATCTACCACCTTAGATTCAACGTCATTTATGTCTCCGAATAATGCCCGCTTCATATCTTTAGTGAGAGTGTCATGAATGGTCCCAAACTCATCCATCAGCCACTGGAAAAATCTGAGAAAACCAAAACAGAAGCTTTTTATAATATTTTTTTTTAAATCTTGAATAAAAATTCAGAACTCAGCTTCGCACGAGAGTTTCTCCCTCAAATACAATTTAAAAGTTCCACACTCTCTGTCCCTACCTCCTGCGTACATCCCGAGCCGAATCCGTCAAAAATATCAAAAAAATTAGCCCCACGAAAGTAAATGTCAGAAAATAAGTCCATATCACATCTCGAACATACAAATCCACCTCGGCCATCGTAAAGTGGTAGCACGGCGGATACAATCAACAGTTCCTCCAGAATTAACCGCAACACAAAAATGTCAACCCTCCCATCTTCAGTAGTACTGCACCCGTTTCAGCTCTCTCACGACGACACAAGATCAAAATAAATAAATTAAGACACAAGGCCAAAAATTCCAGTCAGCCGGGTCAAAAAAGAGGATTCTTCAATGACATTCACTGATCCATCATCACAATACTCCTCTCCTAAATAAAAACAAACAACCATGAGCAACAATCCCCATCTTCCCCATCATACCAAAATCCATAGCAAAATTTTATATTTACCCTCGTCATCCACATTCCAGGCCAAAATCCAAGATGTTTTTCTCCAAAAATACCCACCCCACCCCACATGACTCATGAGATTGGTACACCCCACCCATGACCTATAGGCTTTCGCTGAACTCTTCGTTCGTCTTCTTCGGTATCCATAAAGACCCTCTCGCTTACCATTCCCAGACCTCTAATAAATTGGATCGACACCTAAAACCGTCACCCCCCTCCCAATGCTCAGGGGTGTCTGGAGCCATTATGACCCCGGGGTCAGAATTTCCCTAGTCGTTTAAAGTTCTGCGGACATTAAACTCAGCCATTGGGAATGGGAATCCCTGGTGAGGATGCATATTCCATACACCATACGGCCAGACCATTTTTTATATCTGAGGCAGTGATCCAGGTGGAGGCGACCGCAGCAGAGAGTGGCTTGGGTTTTGTTCACATTCCTCCCTAGCGGATCCGAGAGCTGGCTGATGGCTCCTCGTAACTTGCTGGTTGCATTTCCCTCCTCCTTCATCCACAAAACCAGAGTCGGAATAATATTTTACTCTGCAGGCCACACTGCCACTATAGCCCACTGCCACCACCACTCACTCATTCACATTCAAGGATTTCCTACTGCCACAAACAAGTGAAATTAGGAAACTTAGAGCTAAATTTCCTCAGCTTTAAAATCCTTTTCAGCTCCAAAGGTTACGGACATCATCAAGAGGAAAGTTTGGGGGTCAGAGGTGAGTAAAAATTTTGAGAGCTTGAGGAGTGTATTAGCTAATATTTTGATCATCGCAATTCTCAATTTTATCCAAGGATTTGGATTTCAAGGAATATGCCATTGCGTCCTTCTCATGCTCCTCCTCCTATTTATCTATCTCCTTTCTCTACACTTCCACTAGGGCATCTTTGCACTGCCAAAAGTGCCGAAGTACTTTTTCAAATAATTTAGTGACTTATTTAGGGTTATATGATCATTTATTGACATTATAATTGTATTCACTTTTCAGGGCCGGATTGAGGGAGATATTCTCGGAAAACTTACAGGCCTAATTTATCAGCAGCTCAGCGGTCCACATTTTTCTGGTGAAGCCACTCCAGGGAACCCTTGACCTGTAAAGATGAACGGGATTCCTCAACTTAGAGGTCCGCCTCAGAATATTGGAGGAGTTGTTCGTCGAAATGTTCCCCCGCCTGCTGCAAGTCCTGGGGCTTCTGCTGGGAAACGTATTGGTAGGGACCGTTTGTCCGGAATCCTCTGTGACGAAAAACTCGGGGAATGGGTTATTTAATTGACGTAAACTTTTTTTGTTACTTTTAGTGATGCGGCTCAAGTGTCGGTATCGACCCCTGCATTCCACCTACCTCCACAATGGCCAGATAGTGGAAATGGATACGGATGTGACCTTTTACTGCGCTGATGGGGGAGTTGTTAAGGGTCATAAAATCATCTTGGCATCATCTTCCAAGTTCTTCACAAACATTTTCGTCGACCAGGTAATTAAGGGGATGTAGATAGCACGCGTCATTCAAACATGCCGTTCACAGCTTCCGTGAAAATTTTCTATTACAGGCTACCTATTGTAATTTGTCGTTATTCAAAACGTCTCGTATCACACACGGTGGGTGACTTCGTTTTAATTATCAAGCATTATTCCCTACCAGTTTTCAAGCTGAGAATTCTGGGAAACAGATTTAGATAGACAGCTGACTTGTGGTGGAAAGACATCTCCTTTGCTCAGTCTGCATTTTTTGTGTTTAGTACCTAAGTATCTAATTTTATGGCACGCAAGGCCCGACAGAGTCGAAATATATATTTTGAGCATTGCAGTCACACTGCCACTACTACCACTGTTTACCACTCATTTACATGCTAATTGCAGATTGGGCTAATTTTTTTATATAATTGGAGTTTATAATTTCTTTCGGCGGAGATTGTGAACTAGGTGTTATGAATCAGTTAGCAGTTTATTAATTAAATGGTAGTAGCAGTGAATAATATTTGTTTTTGTCTGTGTGTTTTGTGTGAGCGCTTGCTCATTGAAGACTAGTTAAGAGTTTGTGTAATTATAAAGTCAAGTTAAACCCGAGGATCACACTGATCTGTGATCTGGGGATATCCAGCAGCCGGCTAGTGTTTTTTTAGATATTTCAAATGGAGTTTTATTGATAAGCATTATTGGTAGGTACTCTTTGACCGAACGCGGTGATGCTCTACAGTTCATTGTAGTATTTATAAACTGTGCTGTTGTAAATCAGCAAGTTTGTAAAAGAATCATTTCCAACGCTTCCTTGAGTACCTATAAAATTTCTAATACAATTGATCAATGTACTGATGAATAATTTCTTATGAGAAGTATTGAGAAGTAACATGGAATTTATAATCTGAAGTACAATTAATCACAGCTTTTAATATTGAGTTAATAGATCTTTTTTCTCTACTTAATTCATTCTGTTTTTGTTTTTAGAAAGCAGGAGAGATGTCTACTGTATTCGTGCCAGATATTCGGAGTGATGTAATGAAACTGCTTTTGCTGATGACCTACAAAGAAGACGTTGTCGTTACAGCTGAGCAAATGGAAAGACTCAAAGAAACTACTAGTATGTTCTCTATGAACTGGGACCGCTTAAAAAGGGAAAATCCAGCCGCTAATGTTGAAGTGGATGTGAAACCTGGGAAAATTATGGACAGTCCGCAAAAACCTGCTCCCCCTCCTCTCATGGCTAAACCTGCTCAACCTTCAGGGGCCCCACCGCAGCGTCGAATGGGCCCTTCTTCGATGGTAAACAACATACAAAGTCAGCAAGGGGTTGGAGTACGGCCAGGGAGCAAACCACAAACGGCTGTGCGAACTGGAATGCACCAGAACTCAGGGGTGCCATCAAATAATGTGAAAAATAATGCAGAACAAGGAGATGATGATTCTGATGGATCCGAGGAATCTAACTTTACATTCCAACTTCAAGGTTACGAACCTTCTGACGGCCAAGTATGTATCTTATTTTCCACTTATTAAAGAAATGAAGAAAACATTAAGGTTTTTACCGAGTACTTATAATTGTGTTGTAAATCTTCACAGGAACGACGGAAGTCGAAGTTGACTCCAAGAGTAGAAACAGAAACAGATGATATTGATGAAACTGACGTATATTCAGATCCTGTTGAGTCTCAAAGAATGATAAAAGAATGGATGGCTCGAGTTGGTAAAATAGATGACCACACAGATTCAAAAAGACGTCGACTAGATTCTGAAACTGGGAAAGGGGATTCTGTTGCTAATTATGAATGTACCGTATGCAACGCCGCTTTTGTGAAGGAAAAAGCATGGCGATGGCACGAAGAACGCCATGTTGGTCTTGGACTCTTTAAATGCGCTCGCTGCGATCAATTGTTAAAAACTGGCCGTTCCGTTTGGATCCATGAACAAACAGAGCATGCGTTTTGCGGAATATCAGTAACGGAATTAGAGGAACCAAGAGCGATTCCTGCTAATTTTAAAGTTGTTGAAGCAAGAGGAAGACAGAATCCAGGATTTCGAAATACTTATGGACAAGTTAATCAAAGGCCCCAGTTATTAGTTGGAAATCGTACTATGGCTTCAGCCAGGCTTACTCAGTTAAGGAGATTGAAAGCATCTAAAATGGCAGCAGCAGCTATGAAAAAAGTACCTGAGGCCAAATATTCAAACAGGAACCCATTAATTGGAATAGGAGTCTCTATGGGGTCAGAAAATTTGGATAGCAGGAAGATCAAGCAACTTCACTGGCTTTATGTATGTGGAAAATGTGACAACTGTGCAGACAGCTCTACAAAAGCAGTTATGCACTTTAAGAAGTGTTTTCCATTGCAAGGTATTCTCTTTGAGAACACAGTCACTAAGTACCGACAAGGTTTTTACGGCAAGAGCAAGTGCCCACTTTGTCCACGAAGATACGCTGCCAATGGGGGATTTATGATTCATTGCGGCCACCAGCACAATGATTATCGACGATTATTTTCACACACCGGGGCAGCAGAAGACAAATTAAAATGTGTGAATTGCGAGCGGAAATTCAGCTTACCAGAGGAGTTCCATGAGCATCTCGATTCAGACCAGGAGTGTAACAAGAGTCCTATAAATGAGGAGTCTATGCCTTTGTTATCATCAAGCAGAAGTGGAAGTGGCACTCCAACGGATCGTAAAAGGCGAACTCTAGTAAGTTCAAGGTCCGCAGCTCAGGACGAAACGCCGGTATCTCTACCCCCGCGAAGTGCTCGGCTGGCCCAGAGAGCATCATTAGCCGCAATGAAAGCATTGGCTGAGGAGACTAAAGAGGAACCTAAAGGGAAAGGAGTGGCGATGCGAAGAGAATCAGGAATTGATTATCCTCCTGCCGACTGTCCTATATGCGGAGCAACTGAAGTTGCTAATATTTCTCAACATTTGGCTTCTGATCATCACGACCTTGATGTAACAGTTAACCGTATTTCTCCAGATCTATTGAGGTGTCGTAAATGTTTAATCACATTTGCGATTTGTGATCTCCTTGCTCACACCAATACTTGCACCGGCCTTGATAAAGTTGTTCAAGATAGTCAACAACGAGACCGCGTTGAACTTGAGCGACCAGTCAATGTCAGGGTGGACACAAAGCCTCAAAAAGAAGCCGTGATCAATCCTGCACATCTTCCTCCTGGGATTGGAAGCTCGCCAATCGATCGGATTGAAAACACAGATCTTTTCAGCAAGAAGACATTGGAGAAAGCCATGATATGTGGTGTATGCGGGAAAATAGGTGAAAAACTTGGAGATGTAGCGAATTGCCTCCGAGGACATGGGGTTCATCGGTGTGTTCTTTGCTTCAACTCATATACTAATAGGAGTGACTACCCCATTCACTTAAAAAAATGTCATGGATCAACAAACGTGAGTAATAAACTCAAATGCCCGTTGTGTAACAAAACGTTCGGTAATGCTGGACAAGTTGCTGGACATATGTACTCCAAGCATTGGCTAACCTTGCTGAAAGAGATCAGACAAGACGGTCCCACGAACTGTGGAGTTTTTAAGACTCCTTCTATTGAAGAAGAAGCTGAAGAAACTGAAGAAAGGGACGAAACAGCTAAAACGGGGAACGATGAAACGATGGAAGTAGATTCAGTAGATGCCAACGATGAAAGACCTGATGTTGGCAAAGACACCCAAAAAGAGGATTTATGTAATGATTGGGGAGAACCATCATCGAAATGGAAGAATATGCAAGCTCTAAGTAAAGAACAGGATATCCCAAACCGTATAAATCAAAAAGACGACATGCTTAACTCTGAAGACGGGGATGAACCAATTGGAAGTAAAGAGCAAGATACCCCAACCCCTGTTAATCAAAAAGAGGACTTAGAGGACACGCATAACACTGATGACTCAGATGAATCTGGAGATCCATTTGGAAGTAATGAACAGGATATCCGCACCGGTTTCAAGCCGAACGAGTATGATGACTGGGGACCAGTTCCTCAAGAAACAGACGAAGGGAAAAGTTTGAAGAAAACTGCAGTAGACTTGAAATCTGCAATTAGAAAACAAATAAAAGAGTGGATCCCTTATGTCCCTTGTAGCCCTGAGACTCATGAAAGACGTGAAAGATTGAAAAAGGAGGAAGCTGACAAGCAAGCAATTGCATCTCCTTATTATCGCCCTTGTAGTCCTGAAACTCATGAAAGACGTGAAAGATTGAAAAAGGAGGAAGCTAATAAGCAAGCAGCGGTCACCAAGGGTCAAGCTGCTGCACTGACAGACTAAGGCAGAGTTAGAAACTTTTTTGTTTACGTTTGTAGTTAAAAAAATCTATAAAATTGTTAGATTGCTTTTCAAGATCAGGTTTAGATCTTAATGTTCGTTGATTGATCATTTAGAAGATATTTGTGAGTTTTGTTTTTTAAGAAGATCTCAAGTTGTTTTTCTTGATTGTTTTGATATGGCTTCATATTTTTTTGGACAGCTTGCCAGTTCTGTTCTGTTTTAGGATATTTATCTGTAGCAGTACTAGTGCAGTACTTTGCTTAACTTTTTTCTATTCACCTATATGTAATAGTTTCACTGTTTTGTTTATTTTATTAATAACTGTTTATTCGGATTTGGGTATAGTCGTTGAGTTGAAGTCGGTTAAATTCCTGGCAAATAGGTATGGGTTGATCAGTGTGTCCCAGACATAGGAAGAAATATTTTCGCCTTAAATTAACAACATAAAAATCTTATGAAACAAATAGGAAAGTTAAATAAATTAAAATAGATTGTAATTGAGTGTAAAGAAGAAATCTTAGAAAGTAGTTGAACTTAACTGTTTTAAAAAAATCTAAAAATGGATGTTTCCATTACTTGTAAAGTCTTTTTTTATATGAAAATAAATTTATCTATTTGAAACGGGGTGTGATGCGGTGATAGGTCTATGTATTTTTCCATCAGGTATTCTATCAGTGAGTAAAATGCAATAGGAAGGTGAATCATTTGATTGCATGTAAATCTGATACACTCTTGATTCGTTGCTGGGAGATGCATTTATTGATAGTTTCTTCATAAACAAGATCCAGGATTGATTATGAGACTAGAGACTGACGAAGTAGGCCTTAGCTGAACGGACAGACCAGCAAATAGGGAAGATATTTGAATATTTCGATTAGTAAGTGGAGACAGGTTGTTATAGAAGGTGGTAAGGAGGGAGCTGGAGGATTTTCAATATAATTGGTAGGAGGAGATTTGACGGATTTTGGTATCATAGAAGATGGCATCAGATTCAGAAGAGTCGACCTATTCGGACCACTCATTAGATCTTGATCCCGATATTGAAATTGAGATAGTTTCAGAGAGTCTTTTGAAGTTCTCGTCCGAACTGTACCTTGTGAGTATTTGATAAAGTTTTGAAATTGTGTTTCATATTGAAATTGTTGTTTGATCTATTTACAGGCACTGAAAATGCAGGTCAACCATTCCATGAACTTGGTCTACTCTCCTCTGTTTACGAGCAGCATGGTAGCCGGATTGAAAAGAGGAACTGTGGGAACAACGGCTGAAGAAATCATGAAGCATGTCTTCCCTGAAGTTACTGGTGATGAGCAGCTCAAAGTTGGACTTGAATCCATTTTGGATTCGTTGGAGATGGAAGTTAGAGTTCAATATTTGAATGCTTAAAAAATGCTGATGACTGAATGGGTTTATTCTGATTGATTTTAGGATGACGATAAATTCTTTTCCCTTAAGTCTCCAACCTGTCTGTTCTTGCAGACTAGGCTGGGGCCAAAAGCTGAGTTTGCTCAAGAGATAAAGAAGAGTTTTAAAATAGACTTGGAGGAGTTCGATTATGTACAGGAGGGTTGGAAAACTTTTTCTGAAGCTGTGAAGAAGTGGGCCTTAAAATCTACCGTCAATAAAATAGGAAGCGTTTATCGGGGTCTTCTTGGAATGGACGTTGACACACATGGATTTCGAGTGGTTTCTATTAGTTTGGTTCATTTTATGGGGAACTGGGTACATCCTTTCAATAGAAATAATACAGATTTAAAGGCCTTCTTTGTGGATGAGAATGTAAGCGTAGATGTGTTTATGATGAAATCTGGAGTTCTGCACAATATCATGTATGCTCCGATGAGGAAATTGGATTGCCAGACAGTAGTTTTACCTTACAAGGTGAGTTAATATTTATACTACGTCAAAGTTATTGCAGAACTTGACAGAAATTTAATTTAAAATATAATTTTCAAAGGGAGGACGTCTTTGTCTCGTACTCTTCATTCCTAATGAAAGGTCGGGTTTGTCAAAAATTGAGTTGAAGCTGGACACAATTTCTCCCAAGATATATTTCGAGGAAATGCGTGTTCTAAGAAATAAAATGTCACCAGATGCTGGTTTGAGGATTGAATTGCCTAAATTCACAATAGAATCGACAATTGATCTTACAACCCCATTGCAAGAGGTTGGATCTTGCATTCTTGAGGCCTCTCCTTTTATCGGACTAGTAAATATTCAAAATCTTCTCTGTATTTTGTAGCTAGGAGTTGACCTGTTGTTCAAGAAAGGTCGAGGTGACTACATCCCATTTGTTAACGATGTTTCTGAACTCCATGTGAGCCAAATCTCTCAGAAGGTTGTTTTTCAAGTTAATGAAACTGGGAACGAAAATAATTATTCTCCGTCTTCAGGTATTCGAAAATGTTATGTTATTAATTCATAGCCAGAGCGTATTTTAACGGGTTAATCAAGTTTAATAGTTTTATTTATTTGCTCAGGACTACATCATAGAAATGCCCAATCTGCGAGTAACTCAGATTCATCTCGACCGTCAACACCTCCTGAAATAATTGAACTGGTTGTAGATCGACCATTCTATTTTCAAGTTGTTGATCTAAAGTTAGACGTTTTGGTTCTGTCGGGATGTTGCAAAAATCCACTAATCAGAGATTTTAGTCAAAATCGCTACAGTAACATGGTCCGAAACAATCGTCTGTCCCCAGAATCTCAATCGGTTGAACAACCATCCAATCCCATAAAACCAGTTGGTTCTTGCGGAAGAAATAAGTCTCTGCTTCGTGACATGGAGTTCGAAAGTGAAGAAACTTGACAAAAAAGTAGGCAGAAGTGGGATGTATTTATCTTTACTGTACAACTCTATCATTTATAGATACCTACTTATGAACACAAGGAATCTGCAAAGCTGTGCATACATACCTTCTTGATGGTAAATAATTTATTATGGTAATACTCTCCTATTTAATACTTTATTGTTATGCTACATATACTCAACACAACCTCACTGATATACATACTTCTGTATTCACAATATGGAGAAATAAGAGATAACAAATTGATATTAAGTCATCGCTGTGAACACATATTATGATAATCCGGAAACTGTACTAAAAGGAAATGGAGTTATGATGTAAATTAGTATGCAAACGATTGATTAAGTAATTAGGGAAATATTACATCGACATTAGTTGGGAATTTCCAGCTTCCAGGCCTATGATGAGGAACAAAGTATAAATTTTATTAGTCATCATTGGGATTTAGTTGGCAGAACATTGAAAGGCCAAGCATCCTTTTAAATTACTCAAAGACGCGGTTTAGAACAGTTTCTTCTGTACTAACTGAAGAAAAAGTTGATGTTCACAATTCCTAGAAAATTTTGAATACTAATTACAACAATTAGTAAGATTCGACCGAAAATGGCATTGGTTAATTTAGCAACGCTCCTAATCGTTACTGGAGTTCTAGCCTATTCAACTCCAGGTTTCTCCAGCGCGATTGGGACAGTTCATGAAGAACAAAAGGGCTCTGAAGACATCACTCAGAAAATGGACACTGGGGAACAGGAATCAAACCAAACTTGTGGAAAGCTCTACAAAGAATGCCTGAGTAATAGTCAGATTTTCTCATATACATCAACTAACTTTATTTGGATTTAATTTTAATTTGGATTTATTCTTATGAACAGGTGACATTGATTTCGAAGGAGCATATGTTGAAGTGTGCAATCAGACCCTGCTATGCTCATCGGTTTATTTTGAATGTCGAATGAAGGATAATTCAACGATCACTGAAGCTCCTTTGGAATATCCACCCGTTAAAACAGGGAATTGAAGATTCTGTTTGTTTACTTTTCAAGAAAATATTTCTACGAAGACTACGACTTACGGCGATTTCTAAATATATGCTTCAAAATAAAATGTCTTAGCAACTTGAATGTTTGTAATTCGTTGAAAAAATTCATAAAATTATATTTGCTGACATAAATGGACGCCAATGCAACCTCTTATATTTCAATGCCTAAGGTGCTAATCGACAACGAAAGATTGGGAGAAGCATTTCGAATCGAATAAAAGATCACCAGAACGTAAAACTATTCAAGATGGTCAAATCGAAAGGAAAGTCAAAGGAAGCAGGAGGTAGCAAGCCAAAACAACCGAGTGATAAGAAAGGAGGAAAGATTAAGTCTCAACAAAATCCTTCAGGGCCTGTCAATACCAATGCAGGAAAAAAATCAGATAGCAGAAAACATTCTCAAAATGATGAACTGGGTGACAAAAAGAAATCGACACACGAGGAAATACCAAATGAACCACCACCGCCACAAACCCCTAAGACCGAGAGTTTCAAGTACTTGGCGATGGAACCTGAATGGAATAGTGAAGAGATCCGAAATCACAAGCTTCTATCAGTAAAATATTGATTTACTCAAAATAAAGTTTAAATAATTTCAATAAATACGAGATCCTTTTTCCCAAGGATGGATTTACATGCTGTATCGTTTTGGTAATGGAAGACTCAGCCGAGCTTACTGCCATGGGTCACTACCTCCACCACGCTGTGAAGACAGGAGTTCGAAAGCGATTTATCTCAGTTAGTGGAGAAGAGATAGCTGTGGTATGCATACTTATTAAATTAAATACAATAATTTTGTAGCTGTTATCTTTCGAATCAATTGCTAACTGTGTTGGTTTGGACTTAAAAGAAAGTCAAGAAGTTCATGACAAGTAGCAAAATTAGGGAACCCGGTAAAGATGACCAAGGCTTCTGGGAAAGAATGGACATTTGGGCTGAAGCTGTAAAACAAATGCTGATGCGTGTCAAATCTGTTGTGGCGAGAGAATTGAGTGCAAAGGTTTAGATAAAACAATTTAATTTTAATGTTCTATCTAGATGACATCAGTTATGTTCTCTAAATGTTTTAGGAAGTCGAGCTGACGGGGACACGGTCCAAGGATCTCGTACGGCACATGCCTCCATTACCATTTGCAACTATTGCTCTTGAACCTGAGGACCCAGAGGACGAGCCTAAACAGCCCCCTCCCCCACCCCCACCAACTGCACCTCAAAATGAGGGCGACGATCATCATAAAAAGAAAAAAGTTCAAGCTAAACTGAATGGGGATGATAAGCGAAAGTCGATTAACTTGTTATCTAAGCCTGTAGCTAACTCTGAGGGTTCAGGGACTTCATCGTCAGGGACCTTTACTACAAAGTCTCGATCTGCGAATATGAGGAAACGAGGAGAACTGCCCATGCCGACGTTAGAGGAAGTTGGTAAGTTGATTTTTTTAATGAATGGAGTTGAATAAGTTTCCATAAAATATTTAGCTAGTTTTATTTCTTTTTAGAGGACTCACCGACTAAGGGGCCTCAGACTTATGTGTTAATGCAAGGCTTTTATAATCCCAAAATACTGGAAGAGCTTCTCAAAATAGGTACTTATGGTCCTGCGCTAATTTTTCTAGACCCTACTAAGTTGAATACTAATTTAACTTGTGCATGTAGGAGTGTTCGTAGATGGGATTTTGCTCATGACTGATTCTAAAGTAACCAAAAGGAATTTCAGTGTAATGGATATCGAAGATAGCATTCCTGGAACATTTAGACCGCATAACGTCCTACCAAGTTATTTGAAGTTTGTTGAACAGCAAAACGACCAACCGATTGCACAGTATGATTGATAATACCTCATCAACGGTTCTTTGATTACACATAAGGATTTCAAAGTTTTAATTTGTGCTTTCTGTCGATTATTGATAGGCGGGACGTAGTGGGTCAGTTTTGGGCTGGACTGGCAGAACTTTACAACACAGCACGACCAGACTCTCCCTTGCTTGACTGTGCCCTTATGAATTTTGTTTTACCTCCGGTAGCATTCATAGTTTTTAAGCTCTTTTGTAATCAGTTGTGATAGTTTTTAGACTTTTGAGGTCATGAGTTTTTATTATTTATAGGCCCAATTTGGTCTGGAGTCTCCTGATGCTCGTGGTATCTACGCTTCCAAATTGTTTGACGAGGCGTCGCAGAGAATTTATGAAATGCTGGTCTTAAGTGACTGGTTTCATGACTACACAGCTAGCTCAACTATAAAACAAGTAAGTTTTGGGGCTTCAGAATTCATGGTACTTAACAGATTTGTCGTACGTGCAATTGTATTTTATTTTTCGAATGATTTCTTACAGATCAAACCGGTAGAAGAAGAGCTTCCTCGTTTAATTTATGAAAATCTGTTGAACCAAGTCCCTGCGGAATGTGTGACAGTTCCTTTAATAATGGAATGCATTTTGGAACAGGTTAGAACAAATTCTTAAATATTTATATTAAAAAATCAAATGATTGCAATTTCGAAATCAATTTTCGATACAGGTTGTAGCAAATATTGATAACCCCAACAAAATGGCCGAAGAATCAAGTAAAGATAATCCAGAAGAAGCAAAGAAGCAAGAAGACACAACAGCAGAGCACAAAAAATTCGGCCGACCAGATTGGGGAAATACTGTAGTTCGAGGTGGGTTGACCGCTTTGTCGAAACGGGACACAGATCCGAAAAATAGTTCTGCGAAGCCCGTGGGACCTACCTTTGCACCTCCATTGTACATAAAAAATGGGGATTATGCTAGCATTAGGACATGTCATCTAAATGGTTAGTTCCAGCCAGTTCCCAGTATTTAACGATTACCGATATAGAGCTAATCTCTGAACAATTCAATCGCAGAAACCGTAGCAGCTCACATTGCATCGAACCAAGTTGCTGGAGATCTGATGAACGTCCAAGGAATTCTATGGCAGAACGTTCCTGAGTTTAACAAAGGGCTTTATATGAAGCTTCTTGGAAACTTGAATCATTTCATGTACTTCTTACCCCCTGAATCCGTACGATTTGAAGGTATACTGTCTATTTAATAAATTTGAAACTTTATTCTTGTTCTCTTAAAAACTAATTTTATGTTCCGACAGATATGTTTTTCATTCTTCATCTCCTCATGAGTGCTGGGGTGGAAGTCCAACTTCAGAGACAAGCTGAGAAAGTCACCATGAAAACAGATGCAGATAAGAAGAAATCCAATGAAGCGAAAGAATTTGCTCAAATGGTCCATTCTACTACGACACAATTGTTCTCAACACATGGTAATCCAGATGACAAGAATATTACCGGGACTAATCTAGACAAGGACCATAACTATCTCGCTATAAACGAAGCTGCTGGGGTGCACTTTATTCTGGCACCAACTTCGGCCAATGATCTCTCAGTAGCTCCTCTGGGACACACTAAAGAAAAAGGAAACCTAGAAACTCCCCAAAAGGATGAACTAGAAGAGAAGGCGATTAAAGATAAGCAAACGAAACTTCAAGAGACTCCAGGAAATGGGGATGACTCAAAACGACGCTCGGTCACATATGATGATGTCGCAGAGAAAAACTCGAATAAAACAGAATCTTCGGACGAAAAGAAGGCTCGAGAAAAAAGAAGCTCTGATGCACCCGTGAAATCTATCGTATGTGAAACTCTTTCTTGTAAGGATTTTATAAGTTTATTCAACTTTCCTATTTCCAGCTGAACACTGAGAAAGCGAAACAGTCCGCAGGCGTTGCAACAAACAAGGCAATCGAAGCAGCAGCAGAATTGGTTAACAAAGAAAATACTCCAGTCCTGTCTGGCATCGATGAAGAGGAGGAAGACTTGGAAGATTACACAGAAGAAGAGATGGGAGAACGTAAACAACAGCGAGAGCCTGACCCCCTCAAGTCTTATTACTTTGGTGAAGCGGACGTCCAGTCCTCAAAATCTAAGAGATTCGTCGCATGTGAACAAGAATGGTTCAAGGATTTAAATGACTACTCCGTATTTCAGTCCCTTTTAGCATGTCCAGCTTTGTTGGCAATAAATGAGACAGGAGCACTGGATTTGTCTGGTTGGGTTGGCAGATATCTGCTATCTTCTGGCTTGTCCCATGCTTCTGGAGATGGAGTTCTTATAGGTCGGCTAAAAGATTGGAATTATGTTGAAGAACTTGTGCCAGTTCAAATGATCCAGGTGCGTACATCTTTGAAATTCGAACTAAAATTTGCGGTTTGGAAGTTTACTAAGTTCAGCTTTTCCAAATTTTGTTTAAGCTTTTGAACGAGTCTATGGAAAACTACTTGTCAATGCAACGAATGTACTGTCCGTTCTATGACACGCTTCTATTTATTTTCAACAACCCAACACCAAAAGAATTGAAATCGGATACTCAGTTTTATTACAAATTAAAAACTCTTCCTGGACTCCAGCACTTTTTGGGTAATTCGGACTAGTTCTTTATAGCGAATAATGAATGTTTTACTAATTAATTATACCCTTAAAATAAGTTTTCTAAAAAAAACTGCTATGTTTCTGTTACAGAATACACCATTAATGATGATAACGTATTGCAATGGCTATTGGGGATGGAAAAAGGAACAGGGGCTGAAATAATTGATTCTCTTAGTGTAACGACATTGATGAAAATAGTTCCTGAGGTAATTTTTTGAAACTTTGTTTGAATCGAATTATTTTATGATACGTAAGTTACACTTTTTTTATCGGAAAACAGGAGCAGTGGCTTCTGGTACCCAGTATTAAATACATACTTTTCAAAGAGCAAGCAAAGCTAGCTGAGCTACAGAAACACGAAAAAGCTGCTGCTTTAGCAAAAGAAATGGCTGCAGAGGAAGAAAGAAAGTTATTAGAAAACGCGGAAAAGCGTGTATCAATAAAGGAAGATCACACCTCAACGGAGAGCGAAGGTCCCAGATCAAATCTCACGGATGGCCAAGAGGGCCTTAAGAACGCTCGAAAATCCAAAGTTACTGGAAAATCTAGAAAAAGTAAAGCAGCTCCTCCAGATACTCCGAAGGATGGGAATAACGCGGTTAAAATTGATGAAGAAACTGGAGAAAAAAGGGTTAGTAAAGTCAGTAAAGATGAGTTTGCAGACGATAAACATAACGGCAAGCGCCAATCCAAAGAAGATTCTGGAACAAAATCTAAGAAAGGTGGCAAAAGGGGTTCCAAAAAGTCCGTAGGTTCAGGAGACTTTCCAGGTAGCTTGGGATCCGGAGAGCCTGCAGAGAAAGACAAACTTGATGCTATTCCCAGTTTCCATTTTAATGAGGCAATTGCTGGAACTCGAATAAGTAATCAACGTTCCCCCGATTTGCAAAAACTTACTACAGGCTTAATAGGGGATTTAATGATTGCTTAATTACCTTGTTTTAGGCTCACATCCTCAGCCCGCAGTCACATCCAAGAGTAAAACAAGTGGTCCTCAATTTGACTGCTATGATCTAGGAAAACGGGTCATCGTTGCTGCCTCGGACACTTATCATTTATTTCCTATGGATGGGTCAGTAATACAATACGATATTTCGACTATAGAACCCGAATTTCGGATGATGCAGTTGACCATCACTAAAAACGGACATCAAACATTTTTCTACCCGTATTACATTCCTCATGACTTGGATCTCTCTACAGAGTCTTATGTTGTTTGTCCATATTTCCACATGGTAGATCTCAAGATTTTAACTCAATTGTTCGGGCTCATTCGAAAATCCGCTTTGAGTCATAGTTTAAAAATGAATAAATAATAATTTCAGGTTCATGCCAATGGAACAATGTTCTCTTTTCAAGACATCCGTGCAGCAGAGGCTGCTCCTTACATGCGAGTTTCTATGAAAAGTAAGATAGAGAATAACACCAAATTTTCGTATGAAAAAGTTGTTTTCGGGAGCGAAGCAGATGCTCGAAAGCCGAATCAAAGCTTAGAAACGCAAGAAAATATTAAATCGAGCCGTCTTAAGTCTCCAGCATCAGTGGGACCTGAGGATCAGACTAAGAACTCTCAAGCCACTACCCCACGAGTAACTGTAGCTTCAGATGAAGAAGAAACTAATGGCGAAGAAGAGGAAGAAGAGGATGGCAAAGAATCAGGTATAACAATCATTGCCCAATTCAAATAGTTTCAGTATATCTAATTTAGTACTAAAACCTCATACTACAGGTAAACGAGACAAGAAGTCCAAAGCTAAAAAGTACAAGCGGAAGGAAAGCAGGGCAAAAATTAAGCTCAATCAGGTAAGATCATAATAAGTTTAAAAAATAAATCTTATCCATCTTATGTGTTTAATAATCCATTAGCATATTAATTAATAGCAGGGAAGTGACACAAAAATTAAGGATGAGAAGGAAAAGTCAAAGAAGAAAGAAAGATCGGATAAAAAAGACAAGAAGAGTAAGAAAAGCAAGGCGTATTTGGACTTTGAGGGAAATGGCGAAGAAACCGAAGAAGGGGAGGAAGCAGGCGAAGGCATCCCTTCAAGCCCAACAAAGCAACGCAAGTCAAAAGTGGGCGTAGAGGATACAGAATGGGTTTACTCTGACAGCGAGATTTCGGACGATGACAATGGGGGTGGCATAAGAAAGAAAAAGCGGAACAGCTACTACGCTCCTAACTGGGATGAGGCTGAATTGACCGTAGAACCAATGTCACATTCGCTTAAGATAACATTACCTTCTGGACTATTAGTTCAAGTTGATGATGTTCCTGGACCTCCGACTACTAGGGAAGTGAAGCAGAGTTATATTGCCCGAGGTAAGTCTTCCATTTCATACAAGTGAATGCAGTGGGATGAAATGATTTTCATTTATCTGCAGGATCTGCTACTTCTCGTATCGAAGCATCTCGATACTATACAATGAATGGCTCCGTGGTCAAGTTTATGTTAAATGGGACAATTCAGATCCTTACAGCGAGAGGAGTCACTACTACGATTCGTGAGCTAGTCACAAGGTTCAGTCCTCAGCAATTAGAAATGTTTATTTTCTCTCAAAGCATTGAGCAATAATTAAAAGTCCAGTCAAAACATTTAGTGCTCAGCGAGACCAAGAAAATCTCCATGAAGCCTTCGTATCTGCATCCAGCGTACGGATTTTTAATGGTGATGTTATCTTGCCTAATGGGGATTTCTGGCATATTGTTAACGGGAGGAAAATGTCTCATGATCCAATTTTCGTATTTACAAGTGGACCTCTGCCTAATGGAGAGGTAGCCAATGAATCCATTTTGTATGTACTTTCTTAAACTTTGTTACCTAAACCATTGTGCGCTTGCCTTTAGATTTTCAGGCGGAGGCAAGATGGAGTTATTTATTTACATCGACACGACGGAACAACAATTACTCATTATCCTGACGGAACCAGATTCACGACACGACTAGTTATTCTCAAAGATCCGGTAAATGTACTTGAAATATCTCAAAACTCGCTCAAAACCTGAATAATGTCTTGACCGGTTAAATTAGGTTAAGGAATTTGAGGACTGGGTATTCGTTGGCCTGAAGTACATGGTCGAGCATGCAAATTACTCGACAGTTATTTTCAATACTCTATCGAGCAACCTACATATCCGACTTCCGCAAGGTGTATGGACAAGAGTCTTTGCAGATGGAACCGTTAAGCTATCAACGATGGACAATTACTCCATGGACGTCGACAAGTACAAAGCCGTCCTATCTTACCCACCGTGCTCTGCAGGGAATAAGAACATACCAAATCTAACATCCGTTAAACTTTGGCACACAAAAGAGCAGGGAAAACCAGATGAAGCTTCTTCTATACCAGAGTCAACTAGTACTTCCTCCAAGAAACAAGCTTCAAAGAAAAAGAAGGGGAAAGGTACTGAAGATAAAGGTATTTCACTTGGAAGGACATCCGCTACAAAGATTAAACCTTCTGAAGTAAATTCTGGGTCAGGGAAGAAGACTCGAAACGTTGGAAGATCTCAGCGTGCCATCCCATCAAAAGAAAATCTCCGAACTCCTTCAAAAGTTCTGAGTGCAACGAAAAGTACAATGGAAATTGGTGTGAAACGACGGACAGTCGAAGATCTTGATGGAGAAGTTTTGGAAGAGGAAGAAATGGTTGAGGAAAAAGATATGGAAACGATGATTTCGAATCCCATTCCTGAGGAGGATTCTAATCTGGCCAAGAAGTTTGAAATAGAGGAATTCCTACAGTTCTCAGGCGGATCTTTGATATGCAAAGCAGTGGATTCATGGGACAACCGGTTCGCGGTTGACATTTATGGAGAGACCATTGTGGACAGGGGTGATCAAGGGAAGCAAACTGATGACCTCGACGCTGAAGAATTATTGAAATCATTTTCCGAACATTGTCAGCTACCTCAGGAATATGTTTCTGGCATTCTCCGAATGACTTCTAGTGACGATCTTGCCACAGCTGCAAAGAGGATTACGGCCTTGAAAAAACTGCCCGTGGAGACAAGTGCAAGATTGCCTCCGACTAAAATGTTCGTAGTGAAAAGAGACATGTCTGGTTATGAATATTTCAAGGAATCTCAAGTCAAAATACTCATGTCAAGAGCACAAGGGTGTCGAGATTCGATGGTTATCGTTGATCCTCTTCCTAACCGAGACCCCAGGAAGTACATCACAATCATGGAACCTGTATCAGAAATTGATAAACCTAAAGGAATGTGGGTTAGCAACTACAGAGAACCCATGTTCAGACCTCGGCTCCTTACGAACAAAAGCTTACATGTATCAAAACTTGATGACCTACGATGGTTCGGTTATGTTCTAATGAAGGCTCATGGAAAACGACCTAAATTTTTTCCTAATCCCAGAGAAGCTTACTTGAAGAAGAAGGTTTCAAATCTTGAAAAGCCAAAACTAATTCCCAATGAGCATGTTCCCCAAAAGCAAGTGCAATCCTCAGAGAGTGTGGTTCCAATCGTAGAAGTTAAGCACGAAAAAGGAAAGGGTAAGAGTTTTTGAAAATGCTATAAAAATGATTATACCTAAATGAAATTTTTTATTTTCCTCAAACAGGCAAGGACAAAGGATCTAAAGATGCGTCCAAATCACTAAAGAAAGAAAAAAGTAAAAAAGAAAAGGGAGACCAGAAAGATCGTTCTCACTCTAAGGAAATCCAACACGAAGAAAAACATTCTAAAAAACGAAAATCTCTAACAAAGAAGCAGGCGAAAAATGGGAAAAGAGAGTCAACGACTATTGACACAGAACCGGTTACTCCTACAAGTATCCATTCGGATAACCCCGAAGAAGAGGAATCTCAGGAAGAGCCAAGAGGGAAACCGATTCGGCTGGATGATACGGAAATAGGGGAATATCCAGAGGATACGCCAGATCTAGACGGTAGTTGGCTTTTTAAATGATTATATAATTAACATGTAATTACAATGACTTTTGGTTGTCGAAATAATTAGGTATTTATGAAGATGAGGAGCCGATTAAAGTAATTCCACAAAATCATGCAGATGTCCTGAGTCAAAAGAAAGCCATCGTAGTAAGGTCGTTCGTAGAAATACCCCAAGTAAATGAAAAGTTGCAGAGAGCTCTCCTGGCTGCATCCATGTCCTATGGTCAAACTGTTGCTAATCAGGTCGAAGTATTCAATCTCAATAGCATTCAAGATCCCAGATCAGATGAGGAAAAGGAGCATCAAAAGCTGATTAAAGAACAACTCATCGAACAAAATCTCTCGGAGATGCACTTACTGGAACAACGGTCAGGTGCGGTCTTACGTTTTCATTTCTAAAGAACTAAGTATGCACTTTTGCTTAATGTTGTGTAAATAAACTGATGATTATTACATTTCGCTGATAAGTGCGTTTTCGAACACGAATATTTATAACGAACGAATAACGAGGTCACGACTTGATCGTTTGGATTTAGGATTTAGTCCAACATGATATTAATAATTCATAACAACAGTAATACTAGATACAATATTTTCTATTATTGAACTAAATATACAATTAAATTAACGAATAATATTTGGAGAACACTCAGTGATTAATATGAGAACTACCAAATATTATCGAAGCTTACTACTGTGGTTTATCGTCCCAAACATCTCCGTAAATATTTTTAGCTTCCGGGATTGCCCTTGCTGGCTTTTGTTGCGGGGGTGGTGTTACCCTATTAGGCCTTGAAAAAGTTTGAATAAGTTTGAATACAAAATTAAAATTTACATCAAACTTTATGTAAACTAAACCCATGAAAAAACTTACCCTTGTGATTCGGCACTTCCAGAGTAAATAGAACCCATTCCCATTGAGCCGCTAGGTCTGTTTTCGAATTCCTCTCTATTCTGTTTTCGGAGTTCATCATATGAAGTGAAAAACTGTGGTTTCTTTTCAGGAAGATTATTATCATCCAGCATTTCCTGTGTCGTGTCATATTTTGTGTTATCTACGGCGGTAAAATTACTCGACTCTGTGTCAAATGAGGTCATAGGTCTTGTGTCACCAACATCAGTGAACGATCCAGGTTCTTGCGGTCCGTGGTGACCGTGGTCTGATTCAGGGAACACTGAAGCAACAATAGGAGCTGCTGTAACAAACCCAGGCTCCATGGACAACCTGCAAAGACCGAAATCCTATATGTCTAACTTGATCAGCTATCGTTCTGAATTTTATAATGAATTTGGACTAACGTCTCTTGAAACCCGAGTTTTCCCTTCTGCCTTCTCAGCACATCTGCTAAAGGACTATTGGGCAGGTTCATAATCTTCTCCACACATTTACTCTGGTAAGACATCTTTCCAATGAAATATCCGAATAACGAGGCAGCAAAAGTTTTAGGTCCTGCACCAAAACGTACGCTGGGACTCAAATATCCTACATGAAACAAATTGCAAATTGCAAATTAATTCTGCAATACCTGATGACAAACTATAATCTAAAAATCGATTTTTCCAACCTGATTTAACTGCATAATAAGTTCCGACACCCAGTGCGGTTCCAAGTGGCAAGCTTCGAAAGTAGAAGCTTTCTCTATTACATTCACGCAATACTCGTAATTCATCAGGAGTGAACTTGTACCTCTAGAAAAGGACGTAATTCCGAAATTAAATTTAATGATTCATTAACCTTGGGACTTGCAGTCAATTTCATGTTAACAATTTTTAATTCAAAGACTCGGAAGAATTTTTAAAAAATCCATAAAAATCTACGAAATATAAATCAAAACAAGTAACTCATAACATAAATAATTTAATACTTGTGGGGTTTGTTGTTGTTGTTGCTGTTGCGTAAAAGGTGACGGTCGTCCATCAGATGACGATGACATAAAATCTTCTCCACTTCTACTGGAATCAACAGCCATTGAATCTGAAACAGTTTATAATTAACTCACCGAAATTCCAATACTTATTGTCGAATGTCGACAAAAAAGAACGTCTTTACTAAACTTTCACAACAGTAAGTTTGTTCAGTTATAAATCAAGTACTTTCTCCATAAATTCAAACTGGGAGAAAATTTACCGCCAATTGCAAAACCAACTTTACTGCAGTCCAGGCGGGAAGTTCACACGCGGGAGAAAGCCGGGCTGGCACGTTTGTTTACTAAAATTTTTTAAATGTGTTTATTAATTTATTAATTAATTAGTGGGGATTAAACGAGTTTTAAAAGTTACCAACTTGTGCACCAAGTCAAGCTAAAGAGAATAAAACCAACAGAATCAATCAGGAGTGGAAATTGGACTCTTGAATTGTGACAAGAAATCATCGATTCTAAATCCAGGCTCGTCCAATAGGTTTCCCTATGCGGAGCTGGTGTTTGACCCAAATGGATATTTCCACCATGGATAATTTCACAGTTTCTCTTAATTTAACCTTTGACCCTGGATGAAGATGCAAGTAAGATTTTTAATCTCCGAGATAAAGCTTCATCAATGTTCATGAAAAATATGTGGACTTTTTTTATGTTAGTATTGAAGTATGGCGCTTAAGCAGAGGAACCAAGTTTGAACAGCTTCATGGTTCAATATATTGTGGCCACATTTTGCCCCTTTTGACACCGGTGCGGTTGACCCTGGAACAGTTTCTGTCTTTGGAGGACTCTTGGGTAATTTGTTGATTTCATTTTGGGCTGGGGTCATCATTGAAAGTCATCTGAGGGTTGGGGACCTTGGGATTTATGGCCTTTTCCCTCATTGTGTAATAGAGCGAAATAGCATATTGTATGATATTGTATGAAGTGCTTGAGTATCCTGGAGGAGTATGTCTTGTTTTCTTTGTCTTGTTAGCCTCCCAAATACAATTTTGAAAATCATAGCGGAATTGAGAAAGGCACCCGTCCCCTTGATTTTCTTGGATGCCGTCGTTTTTTTTTAAAGATTTGTGTTTCTGACTGGATAGCTTTGTGTTTCGCAAAAAAATTGGCATATCATTCAAAGTTTTTTTTGTTGAGTTGGACTTGTTTTGCAAGGCTTGGGAGTTGGGATGTTTGCAAGTGCTTAAAAGTTATGACGTTATGAGTTATATAAGGCTTGTGTCTGTATGCATGGTTCTTGGGCTCTTGCTCGTTGCTGTTGGAGGTGTCTAGGAGATCTAAAATATAATTTCTCAAACGATATAGTAAACGTGAGAAGAATTTTCTCGAACTACGGCAGTGCTAATGTCCAGGGAATACCAGGGATTGAAGTCCGATTGACTGATTGTGATTATGAACAAATGGAAAATGTCTCTGTGAAACTTTTAATCTAATGTTAATAGAAATAATAGATGATTAGTTAGATTGATTAAATGAGTTTTGTGTCAAGTTGCAGATGATCATATCCCCTCCAGCCGTCTGTCGTTACTCGTGAGAATGAGGTGACATCCTGCATACACAAATTACTAAAAGCTCTGTAGCCACAACTGCGTCCAGTAACATCTCTTCTTGAGTATGGATGTACATTTGTTCCCATGTTCTCCGGTATCATTTTATGATTTTCGTAAGCTGATAGTTTTTTTTGCAAAAGGTTATTGATTTATAAGAGAGGCCATGTCCTATCATCGATTTTGCTATCCATCATCTTGTTTGGTGTGGGTATAATGTAGATAAGGGCAATTTTTATAAGATAATGTCTAAGGCAGGAGTATTGCTCGCTTAGTCGCCTCCTCAAGCTCAAGATTTGCTCAAATAACAGTAAACTTCAACTATCGGTTTTTAGGCTATTGGATATCTGACAGTCAACAGTTGAGGAGCATGTTGAGGATATGATTAGACGGTGTCATATTTTGATTCGGTTTTCACGTGGCACATTTCATTGAAGTCTATTCTGTCGTTTGCATATTTCTAATCGGGCGCTCTGTATGCCGAGGCTGGAATTCAGAAGAATCAGGCTCATAAAAGTCTTGGAAGGATAAATAATACTTTTTTATATATCAAATAGGAGGATGTTTATGGGATCGCATGGCAGTTTCCAAATGTTATGTTGTTTTCTTTCCAAGTTAAGTAAACGTGGTTTAATGACTTGGTTGTTAGCTGTGCTCCTTGATGGATGAAATACCTGAATTTTGGGTACAATGACTGAAAGCTTGTTTCAGTATGTTATCGGAGTTTCTCAAAATCCGGAAATTTTGAGTACAGGATACAACTTACCAATTCTAAATGTACAAAAGTTTTTGAATCTTCTTTTAGCTTATGGGTCACTCATCCGGAATGATTTGTTTGGCAGCCCTGGTTCTAAGCACTGCACTGCAAGTGTCGGTACCAAAAATTGAAGCCTCTGCAAACTTTTTATTTGTCCACAGGACAGTTCCACAGATTTCTGATTCTGACAGTTTTTTTTGGGTATTTTGACCTGTTTCTTTGTGGATTCGGGATATTTATATTGGACGAGAGAATAATCTATTATTATTCGGTAAAGAGAAATTTGATTCGATATTTGCTATAAGATTAGATTTAAGCCTGTCATTTCGATGAGCACTTATACTTTTCATACAGTTCAAGTGGATTGATGGGTCTTATGAATGAAAATTATTTGGAACACTTGATTTGTCGGATATGCAATAGTCGTGTATAAATGTACGGCGCCAGTGGGCTGTTTATTTCCCTGATTAGATTGCAAATTATTGTGGAGGGTTGCAGGAGCAACAGTGCGAATTATTTTTCTGTGTCTAATTCTCTGTTTCAATGTTGTAGCATATTTTTAATTTTTTTATTTATGCTTTCTCTCCATGTCATGTCCACGTGAACGTGATCTTATGTGTATGGCTGGAATTTGGAGTTATGTCACGGATGGACCTAAAAAGCTCTTGCAGGTCAGTTTTCATTTCACGACGACCGACGACAGTTTTTGCAAATGTGATGCTGATGATGAGATCATTTCATCTTTACTAGAGCTCTCTTCTCTAGACTTGAGTGTCAACTCTTAAAACCCTAATTGCTCAGCTGGGAGACTAATAATTATTTCAAGTAGTCGAATTTAGAAATGGAGTTTCCTTATGTTCCTGTGCATCGTCATGATTGCATGAATGTAGCTTCATGGTTCCTTTGAGGATATGCTGGGTTGTCTAAAAGAATTTGTGTTATTTTTGAATTCTCACTCTCAGAGTTTGAAGTATCCAACACCGTGCACTTGTACGTACAACTTATAAGACTTAGTAGCCCCATAGGATCTGCATTTGGTTTCAGAAGCGTTTATTTTAAAAGTCGGCACTCTCTTCAGTAAAAGCCCAAGGGTCCAACCCTATTGAGTCCCTTCCAGGAATTTATTTTTTTGCTTTGCACTATAAAAAGCGACTAGTGAAAAAAATGTGAGAAAGTGTACCCTCTGGTATTCTTCGTTCTTGTTCTTACACAAAAGCCCTTGAGGAAAGGTAGTAGTTATAACCATGGGAAGGAGAAGCTAGAGTCTGGACTAACTGGTCTATAGAAATAGTCCAATAGAACCCTTCATTAAATGTATAAAATAAACTCATATATTGCATATATACATGTGTGTGTGTATTTGTGATTGAAGATAGAACAAGGTTGGATCCACACACAGCGGCTTATAAAGACGAGCTTTGTTAAAGTCGTCGTATCAGAATGGAATGAAAGGGTTCTTCTCAGCCTTGCCCTTACTTATTAGTTCCTTTGGGATCTAAAAAATAAATGTAAATCCATTTTGAATCCACAGTTTCCACAGAGTGAAAACTTGAAGGTAGATGATGGAATTTGATCCTTGATTTGAAGGTTGATTCACAACTAATGTGAAAAGGTTTCATTCGGAGTCGAAGAAAGAATAATATTTACTATTCGGGATTCAGTGAAAGAAAAATATGAAGTTACATGTATTTTAGGGATAAATACCAAATTATTCCAAAACTGGTCAGGATTTCGAAGGGCCAAATTCTGAAATATCAGACAAGATAAGTAACTTATATCGTCATTATTGTCATGGACGAGTCGATTCTCAAACTTTATATTTATGATGGAGATGAGTATGATAAATGTATGTGGTCACTCCAATTTATTTCAGAAGGGATATGATGGGGACTTGGAAAGAATCTCAATGAATCTTTAGAGCCGATCGCATATGTAAATTGTGTATTACTTCACACAAGGTAGGAGAAGGTGCATAATATTCAAAATCGATCCTGATTCTTTTAATTCCTGGAAATAATGTCTACAAGACAAAGTAACTGATTTGTCAGGAATCCCTCTAAAGAATGAATGAAAGTCATAGGGTAAAAAAAAAATTTTTTTGTTCGCGTCTTAAAGCTTATAAACTCTCGGTGGAATCTACGATTCTATGGACATTGATGAAGGGGCTGTTTTGTGGAGGAAAAGTATTCTAGGATCAACTCCCACCGTTGAAGTACATGACAGAGAAGAGTTTTTAATGCTAGAGACCCAAGTTAGTGGATTAGTTGAGGCTAAGAGGGAGAAAAGGTATACTTGTAGTAATAATATAATACAGATAGTTAACCCATGTTACTATATGCTTCTCTGTGCTGAGTGCATTAAATGTGTAGGTGCCAAGTTAAGTTAACTACTCTCTCCTCTACTAACTGCATCCATTCTGAGTTAGTTCCCGTTCATAGTCCAAATCGTTCCTCTCTCTGCAATTGAATTGCATTTCGCAAAGGCTCTCTCATTGACACGAGGAACTCTCTGCAGACACTAGAAACGATACAGAACGAGCGAAGCTCATCATCACTGCAGACCTCGACTGACTCTGGTAACCTCTGTTACATTGACTGAGTCTCTAGTACTAAAACTCGAGCTACCACCACCACCCATGTACTAATCTAACTACACACATATTAGTACAGGTTAGGAAATTCACCATTCATCTCTCAAATAGCCGTAGATACATGGGATATTGTCCTAGTCTTCTTAACAGCGAAATCCTTGAGTCTTGACTGTCTCAAAGAGTTGATAAAGTTTTTCCGCACGTGTTACAGTGCAGTGGGTAAGAAGATTTACCTTGGGATTTGTTACCGTCTCTGTCTGTCTGTAGAGTTACTTTTATTATTCCTCTCTCTCTTGTGCTTCTTCTTGTGTCTTGTAGGGTATAATAAAAAAGAGATATAAATGGTTTCATTTTTAGTGGAAATGTCCCTGCTTTTTGGACCAAATTAAAGACAAGACAATCTCTCCCTGTCAGTCACTCTTGTGTGTGTCGGAGATGGGGAAAGAAGATTGTGAGGGGGGTTTCCACGAATCCTTTTTCGCAAGGTCCTTAAAATATTTTCTGCTTCTGCTTTTTTTTTACGAGAGTGGTGGTGGCACATGAATATATATATATATATCTGTATCTCTAGTTCTAGAGGAGAATGAAAGTTTTGTTTGAGTGATTTTATTTAGTGGGAAGATGGCTCATTGTTTGGTAGTTGGGTTTGAAAGAGAAGTTGGTAGTATGGCATAGTAGTAGAGTAGATCAGTTTTAGCAAGTTGGATAATATATTATTTGGTTTAGTTCGAGTCGAACTAAGTTTAACTCGGGGAGGATTTTTGCTTATGGATTTCTATCATTCTTGTGTGTATTAAATAAAAATGGAGAGACACCGAGCTAGACAGACTGAGGTTGAGGTGTGTGTTGTGTGTATTATATACACCAAGGAACGACGACTACGTAAGTAACTAATGTAGTATAATGTAGTTTGGAGGAACATAACATTATTATTACATGCATTCCTTTTTGCTGCCTATTCCACCTTCTATCTCTCATTTTGCACGGAGGTTGACTGAATCCATGCAAATCACCTCTTCTGCTTCTTTGTGATACTAGTTGCCACCATCGTCTCTGTACCTCCACCTTGCCAGAGTGTCCGATTAACCATCATAATAAGTTGGTGGTGGAAAGATTTTTATTCACTTGCAAACTCTGTGCAACTTCTGAGGGAAACGAATCGATTTTATAAGGACGGAAGTGTGGAGAGTAATGGTGGTATGATGGACTGTAAATTTATTTCCCTGCGATCCCTCACTAAAAAGTATAATCGTATGAAATGGTCAGCCTGGTCATTTCATATGGACTGAGGTGACTTATGAAGGCCCTTAAAGGGTTAGATTATGAACGAGGTCCATGGGGAATGGATTTTGAAGGAATTTGGCTGGGATTCCTCAAGTGGAGGACTTATCCATGCATAGGATTGTTGGTTGATGAGGGTGGAGGAGTGTCGATTTGCAATATTGTATGAAATGGGAAGCCTTGTGAAATGCTATAATGTGAGTTTCACAAGGCTTTGCTTGGCTCTACATGAGAGCAGATGGAGAGAGGGCCTCTAAATGATTACAAGACAGTTGGTTCTTATATGTTACGGGATATTTATTTTACAGAGAGAGATTGAATTGAAGACTGAAGACTGGTGATGTCACACTGCCGTCATTCCTAGACAACTATTGGCGGAACATCACAGGTTGCATTGACTGGCCTGAGATCATACACAGCCTTGGACTTTCAAAGTCAAGATCTTTGTATGCAATATTGACCCAGGTCACTGCTGATCCTTCACGTGAATGTAACCTTGTTCTTGGAGAAGCATTCTGGGATTTTGCAGAGACTTGAAGAATAAGTCGGTAATTCCTCGTACCGGTTGTGCCGACTGCCGAGGCCCTTATAGAAAATACCTCTACCCCCGACAACCTGTTGGATTCGTACTGTAAGGAGAAAACAACTTTTTGAATTGAATCTCTGAAGCTTTTGCCTTCTATTCTATTGCTTTTTCTAGGTGGATTCTGCAATGTATTCTGCAGGTTTGGATTTAGTGCGGAATAAATTCATTGCATATACTAGTGTAGCAGATCTGTGGGGAAGGTCGTCGTCAGCTGTTGGCTGTTTTCTTCTTCTTTTCTTTTGAAGGATTTCGATGAAAGATGAATGAGAAGGGAAGTCTTGTACTTGATTCCATTGCAAGGAATTGAGGAGTTTAAGGAGGATTCGAGTACTCGGTCAAAGATCAGCGCAAGTGGAATGTAATTGAAATGTCGATTTGTCCTTAAATCGAGATTTGGCATGAATGAGAGGAAGTGGTTTTGATTTCGTAACCTTTCTTCTTTGAAACTGAATCTGCAAAGTACATAAATAATCTAGTTTAGTTTATATATATGTGCCTCTGTCTTTGTTTATTCATTGAGTAATCATCATTTTATTTCACTCTATTTAGGCTATAGAGAGAGAGAGGCAGAGGCTGAATTGAGTCTTCTTTGACATTCTTGACATGAATATTTAAGATTGAGAGTTAACTAGTTGTGTCAAGCTTGTGTATCTGGAGAATATTATTTATTTTTTATTATTACTAGACTTGTCGTCTTTTGTGGTTGTCACCGATGTTGAGAAAGAGTACAAAATAAGTTTTACATACGAGGAATAGAGGAAATCCGGTGCATCTTAATTTCCCTTGAGGTTAGCATGTCTCTTAATTTAATCTTTGAGATAAATTGCGTGATTCTCTCGCTTATCAAAGTTCAAGAATTTTTCTCAGACAAATTGTGGGGACCAGAGGGGGTCTTTAATTTATGATTTTCGATTGATCTTTGATTTTTAAGGAGACATTGTTTTTTGATATTTTGTATCTTGTGTTTTATAGGGAATAAGGAATATTTTGATCCTTGGGAGTTTGAAGGGGGGAGATTTATTCTTAGGAATGGAATTCCATCCAGGAATTTTTTTATTCTTCACAGCCGGTGGAATTCTTGTGAAGTGTGCCTTGGGGTAAATAACTAAGGGCTGAGAAGTGGGAGAGAGACTTGTTAAGTTTTTTTTTATATAAAAGAGTTTCAGCTATGCAGAGGCACTTGTGTTTAGTTTTTATAAGTTCTAAAGTTAAAGACGAAGAGGAAAGGTTGAGAAATCTAATTCCTGGTTTCAAAGGGTGGGAAAAGGATTTGATTTGGAGCATCGGGTTTGCTCTGTTGTTTATGATAGAGCATAGAGGTACGTGGAGGTCGATGAGGGTGATATCATATCATGCTTTTCTGATTGTGATAGGACGAACGAGGACTGAATTTTAAGTGTGAAAGGTTATGGCTGAGGGCAACTGTTAGACCTTGATTTATCAACGGAGGAATTTAGAACAAGTATGGTTGGTCCGAGATTTTGGAATGTCTTTAGAAACATAATATAACTAAGAGTGTGCAAAAAAGTTTGCAAATAATATTGCAGATTTTTGAATTTCAAAATTTGTGCTAGGGTCAATTTTTGGTTAATATGTAAGCTATGTATTGATTTTAAAGTATAGGGAAAGATTTTGAAAAGATTTAAGGATTGAAAAATCGAGAAATTGGGTGGAGTTTGTAGGTTTGCAAATAGTGTGAGTGTAGGGTGCGTAACATATTGGGACAGTTCGAAACCAGTTTCCGAAAAAGTTGTTTTTACTAGACGAGTCTTATTTGAAATAGCCGAAAGTGTACTGAAAAGGTTCGGGATTGTGGTTTTGAAGAAGTTTGGATTATAAAGGCTTGTAATTTTTGGCTTGTTCCCTTGCAATTACATGTATTTGTTAATTCGGTGTTTCTAACATGGCGGATAGATTATGCTCTGATTGCTTAAAACTAGGAAATGTTAGATTATGGGGGAAAATTACTGGAATAACCTATTGGATATAATTCATGGGGGCTAGTTTTATATTTTAATGTTTCGAAATTCTAAAATTTTCATCTCAAGATGTGTATTTCAAAGATTTACCGAATTTCCCAATATGGCGGCCGAAGATTATTACAAATCGGCTATAAAGCTATTTTAAAATTGGAAAATGTTGTCGCTTTCGACTTTATAAGAATTCAAGGAGAGCCTTGTTCGAAGTTGAATATAATTTTGAGAGTTGACAATATTTTTTGCAGATTTATCATGTTTTTTTATTTAAAAAAATTTTTTTTACTAATTAAACGAGCGTGGGATGAATTGAAGGTAAAAAATGTTTATAAGCTCGACTAAGAAAGCTTCCAGATGCCTTTCCGCATAGATTGATAAGGTAAAAGGATATTATAACATTTCGGTGAGTTGGTATTTCGAAAATTTGAGAGGGATTTCAAAAGGGTGTCTCTGTCTGAAAATAAATGGACTCGGTATGTTACGGGAAGAGGGTGAAATCCAATTCCCCACTAGGAAACTCCCGGAAGCAGTAAACTTTGCGGATATTTAATGATTGTAATTAAAATTAAAATTATGATTAATTTAGTTTAAAGTTAGTGAACATTGAAGGTTGTTTGAAGGGTATGAGATGGAGTTGGTAAAATTTGATGATAAATGGCAACTCCCTGGCACCTAGACGCCTTCTCTTTCTACTCGTTCACATGCCGAGTTTTATGTTTTCCAAACTTCCAACTCATGTAGAATATCCTTTGAGCCTTTTGTGTTGTATTGGAAGACATTGGAGATTTGGATTCATGTCCATGAAATGAGGTTTCGTTCTATGGTGGTTAGTTAGATACTTCCCAAAAGCTCTGTGCTAACCATTCCTCTAACTCTCGACTTACGTGTTGGTGGCTTGGCCAATTTCGTATACTTTCAGTATGTATGTACTAGTAATAAAATCTTACGTATGTCTGTCTGCACTGTTTTTTGCGGACGGGGAAAGGTTTTTTAGGTTATGGAGGTTCTTGCAAGTATGCGAAAGAGTTTTGCTAAATTATGTCGTGGTGGTGATCGAAATAAAATGGAATTTGGCGGACGAACGAGTGGAACAAAGGAATGGATGGGGAAGGTTAGGCTTGTTCATCCTAACAACTAGCTTTGGACACTATCTTTTATGTAGCCGAGTCAGGTATAAAAGAGTGCGGGACAGATTTGGTTGTCTTATGTTATGATCTTATGATGCAGTTGGAATGTTTCATACTTATTAATTCCACTTTTAGGGCTTATTGTGTGTGAGCTTCTCGAGCTAATCAGCTTTGGGTGAGAGGAGATGATTTTTAAGATTTCTTTAGGAGGGGGCGACCTACTGTAACACAGATGGTTAGGATAGGGTGTTTCAAATGTATTTTTCCTGGCTTGAGTGACTAGTGTCGAGAAATGTAAGGTTGGAACCAATATCTGATTGGGATTCGATAAGCGAGTCGATGAGTTTAGGTTAAAAATATCCGAAGGTTTTTTAGGCATGACCTCATTGGTAAAATGTAAGAACCTTGTTATAACGCTTGTTATGACCTGTAATTATAATGTTAGCATTAAGAATCATATAAAACTGGGTGAGCTAGAGGAAGGAGCTGGAGGTTATAAAAAAACATTGGAAACGTGTATAAAGTGGAATAGCAAGTGTTTCCAAAAGTGTGTAACATACGGTGCATAGGGAAAGGAAAAGTTTTTCCAAGGAGTTGTAAATCGTATGCCTTAAAGTGTTCTAGTTGACTAGAAGAAGGTAGGGAAGGACCTTTGACTCTGCTCGTCCCAAGTCCCAACCTATTTTATAAAAGAAAGAGGTTCCCGAAAACAATGTACGTGTTTCAAGTTGTTTCTGGGTGTGTTGAAGGAAGGAGATGAAAAAAAAGTGAGACCGGAAATCGACCCGGTCCAGTTTTATGAATTGTATTTTGTGTGTGTGTACCTTGTTGTTGTTGTGTAGTAAAAATCTAGTGGGTCTCTCTCTCTCTCTAATAGATATGGGAAAAATCAACAAATAAACAATGTGAAGGACTCACTTTTCCCACACACTGAAAATTTTTAACATCGGCCCGGACTAGCATATCCTATTAATCCTATAGATGATGAACATGCCTCTCTGTATATAACGATATTGCATCCCGTCTCTCATTTCATTGAATATTGTGAACGTGGATATAGTTAGGACAAGTTCATTACAGAGATTGATGTTGAATTCGGGTTAGAGACTTACAATTCACTTCTTCTTATGTAGTCAAGGGGGGGATGTATAAAATAAATGGAGATGATCTACTAAAATAGAGAAGCCTGGGACAACTTTTTTTCCCAACCTTATGTAATAGCTCTTTCGAAGCTAGGAGTTGATACTGAACGGGTGAAGTTATTCATTCATCCCCTCTCTACCTACCTCTTCTCTCTCATTCTGGTCTAGCCGGGCCTGGTTTTACATTCCTACATGACGGTGTGTGTATATATTATATGAAGTATTTTGTATGGGATAGTTAAGTTATTATTATAGGAGGTTAGATATGGATGTATGTTTGATGTGTGACTTGGATGTTTAATGGAGTTGGAAAACGTGGGATTTGGACAAAGCGAGAGGAGAGTGTAAATGGAATGGTGTGTATGTGTGGAGCTGGTTTTGTTGGATTTATTATTTCATGTGTAATAATGTATGAGAGAGAGAGAGAGATGATATGGTGACAAGTGTTTGTTGTATTTAATATGATAAATTTTTATTTTCTCCCAGGGACTAGTGAGAGGACCACCAGCAAGTTGGATTAGATTTATAAGGATTATCATTTGAAAGTGGAGAGATATTGGAGGCTGGAGATGGAGGCTTCCTCCACCAGTTGTTGGAAGGTCTTGCAGATATGATACTTAAGTGCAGTTGGTGTTGATTGATTTATTTGATAAGAGGGTTTGTGGAGAAGTAGAGTCCGTTCTTGGGAAATTGTACTAGAGGCTTTTTGGTGGGTAGGGAGGACGAAGTAGTAGAGTTTGTAATTTGCACTTTGAAATTGCAGGCAGGAGGGTTGAGAGAGAGGATGGGGGATAGCCTTGTGTTAGTTGTAATTGATGTATTTTCTTTTATATTTGTATGTCAGGTCACAGGTGTATAATGGCTCATGGTTCATCCTGACAAGTTACTTCTGTCTCAAGACTTGAGAGTGGGGAGAGAAAAAAATTAAAGAATTCTTAAGGTCATCATCATCATCATATTCTATAATCGTTCTAATATCCGGAATATCCTTAGGGCTAGTTTATAATCCTAACTTGCTGGTATTAGTCTTGGGCTTGGTTCTGCTGTTTTTTCTCAATCCGTGAGGAAAAGAGAAGGAAGTTTCTTGTAAAAAAAAGAAATAGGAACAACATCTGTCATCCTGTTGTATTTTGTCTAGAGTAGAAAGTACAAGAGAACACACACACACACTTGGCTTTTAGTTTTGGTCCATTCATTGAAAACTGGAATGATTTAGTATGTTCCAAGTTAGTAGTTAGTAGAAGGATAGGCTGGGAATAGTATTTCGTAGAATTGGTATCGGTAAGGATGAGGAGGTTATTAATATTATTTCCCTAGGCCTTAGTATAGAATATGTATGTAACTATCATTGATTTTAAAAGTATAAAAGATTTATTACTATTTTCATTCAGATGAAGAAGTTACACGTACATCTATTATCTGCCCCCACGCAAGTGTCATTTAGAAACGGACTTACTATGTCCCCTTGTTGTCATGTTCTAAGTATGATTTCATAAGCTTGTACAATTGTGGCAAATCTGATATAAGAGCTAGTAGACCTAGTTTGCTAATAATATATGGCCAGGCTGGTTTTTTGAAGCTGATGGTGGTGGTGATAGTTAAAATGGAAATGGGAGAGAGAGAGCCTATGTATGGTGAATGCAGATGTGCAAGGAAAAAGAGACAGACTTCCTCTTCAGGTTTATATCAAAAATTTGGATGATCTCATCGGGTTAAGTTCAGGTTCATTAGAATTTTGTAGCATTAGAAAATATCTGGTTGGTGAACTGAGGTAATTTATAAGGGCAGCCTCTGGTAGTAAACCGCTATATGGGTTAGTACTATTGATACTAGAGCATTAGGGGTTTTAGCATTCGTACTAACTAACATACCGGCTAGTTTTATGAGAGTAGGAGAGGGCTGTTAATTTGAATATTATCTCTCAATATCCGCTCAAGGGTCGTTAGTTTGATGTGGATCAAGATTACTATACAGTGCGACTTGATCCAATAGCTTGTGAGTGAGTAGATTGTAAATAATTTTTTTTATATCACTTCTGTCATGGAATCCCCAACTTTTTTTCCTAATGAAAGGGCTCCGTGTCATGTATTTCAAAGGGCAGGTGGTGACCCTTGCATCTGCTTCTGCTACTGCACTTCAAGTCCCCTTGCGTACCAACAGACAAGAGGACTGTGGAGTCATTTAAAAACTTTCGTTTTTTCCCTACGGGACTTTTAAATGTTGTGTAATGTGTGTGTGATGGCATGGCTTTTCTTTGGAGAGTTTATCTTCATTGATAATTGGGTCTGATAGGATTAATGTCTGTCCGTCTTTTAAAATCGAAAAAAAAGGGTTTCTTTCTGCCATTTGGGAAAGATAGGAAGGAAGGATAAAGGGCTGAGGGATGATGCCATGATGTTTTTATAGCCTCTTGTGGATTGCATGACTAGGGCTGGTCGATGGATGTGCATTTGTAGATGGACATGTGGATAGCTTCTTAATCGTTATCAAGAAAAGTAGTGTGTTTGTAGCGGGTCAAGGTGTTTGATGGATTAGGCATTTTCCTGCTCTTTCTCGGATGGGTTGGATCATGTCGTGGATGTTATCGTTGGTACTGCGATGATGGAGAGAGGAAGAAGAACTCGTTCCAAAGGCTCTCTGGTCACGGGAGAAAGTTCCGCACAGATGGAGAAATACACAGACCGTTATTTAGTAATAACAGCATTTGAACTGATGCCATTTCCTTACAAGACTGATTCTTTGATAGCTGTAAGAATGTCCTGGACGGATCTTCCGGATCCGGTCGGGGCCGTCGGGGGAGAGGCAAAAAGTTTTTGGACGTTTCAGTTTAGTTGGAATTGTAACGGAAGATGTTTCAGGTGAGAAAGCAGATGTAAGAAGGAGGATAATTTACTTGGTTTTATGAATAGAATTGGATTGAAATTATAGTTTAGCTAATTGATCAACTTATTTATTTATATTATTTATGATGCTCTTGACTTGTTAGGGTTCTCATTGTTTGGAGTCATGTGAACGGGATGGAATGTAATGGGGCTTCGTGTGGATCCATAAAACATTTTGAGCCATGACCTTATAGTAGTTGTGAACTTTGAAAAATATTCAAGGCCGCTGCGGGAAATAATATCCAATGTAAGGGCTTTTGAGTGTTGAAAAGATGGGAATGAAATCTTATCAATCCGAACCTCATAATTTAAATGTATCTCTCTAGGCTGTAGATATGGAAATGGATTGGAGCTGAGGATGGGAAAAAAAGTTTGAAAAAGTAATAAACTAAAATGAAAATTCATCTCTCCCGAGTCCCAGTTTATTGGCTGAATATTATCAATTTGATTGATTATTTATGAGATGATGACAGACGTGTTATAAAATAGATAAGTATGTACATGAGTATGTTCTCTGGACTGTGGTCTATTAAATTTTAAAAAACCTGGGCTGGTCGGAGATTTTAAATTAAATTTCAGTGCTCTTGGTCTAGTTCTTATTACTAGGTGATGAATGATGATTGGTGATGTCTCTGTAACGCTGGGAGAGTTGTAATCAGCGGAGGCTCTCTCTCCTCTAATAGTTTGTGGATGATACTCGAGAGTGGAGGTAAAAATTTGCAATGCCATCTGAAGATGACTTTCTGTGCTGAAAATGGTGCTTATTCAAAGAGACGGCCTTGTGCCAATGTTGAGGTGAGCCATACCTGGCCAAAAACTTTTCATTCTCCTGCTTATGGTGAAAAAGGGGTATTTCGTACCAAGTGTGTGGCTGGTGGCTGAGAATAATGTAATGTCTTGTCATGAAATGGAGGCAGTAGTAGTGGCGGAGTCTATGTGGATAGTTTCTACGTTCGTCTCATGAACCGAGGAGCGAGGAAGGCTTTTCATCTTAAATGGGCCGAGTCCTTTTATTTTTTGAATCTAAATCTCAATCAGCTCAAAGGTATGGAATGTAGTAACTCTGAAATATACTCAAAGAGCTATTTCTCACACCTAGACGAGCTTGGGTTATTGGGCTACTCGTATTTGAGTTGGCTTGCATATGATAATGATGATCATGAGCGAGTCATAGTTCCAATAAGTGTTCAACCTTTACAAAAAGTTTTTTTTACACAGCTTTGGAGTTAAAAATTGTACAGGTTTCCTCGTCATTTTGTGAGGGTTTGGGTGTTAGTAAGTGTTACACAATTTTCTTGTGTCGTCTGATTTATTAGATGGACTAGATGTTTTAAGGGAGATGGGCTAATGAGGGTGAATAAGATTGACATGTCATCATAATAATAGGTATGGGCAGTGTGTATGCATCTCATCTCCACATTTGAGCTTGATTTTGATTTTGTGTATGTAGTTTTTGAATCTGAGTTTCTTGAAAGATGGGCAGGTCAGGATTTGTATTCAATATTTTAGTATCATGAGCTAGCTGTGGGTATACTATAATAACGTGGACATCGGGCAGAACTCACGAGAAGGTAAAAATGAAGTAAAGTTGTAAGGTGTATTATATTCATTGACAAGAGAGTTTTGAAATTAGTAATACGTGACAGGGAGAGGAATCTCTGTCTTGTTTCAACAATATATAAGAGATAATATTTTATCATATCCTTTCACTAGCTTTATTATCACTTGCGTACAAAAATTCTCTCCTTGTAAGAAGCTTTGTTAAATCTTAAATCTTGTTTGCCAACTTGGAATTCCTGAGAGAGCCGAGAGTAGTAGTAGATAGTAGGACATAGTATTAGTAGTGGGACACTGTGTATCTCTAGCCTCCTGAACAGAATACATATTGAGCTTTTGAAGGAGATGATGATATAAGAATTAAGTAAGAATCATCCCATGTATATAATAAATGAAATGTATGAAGTTGAATTTTGCAGGACGGTTGTCTGTACTTGGTATAGATTCTATAGGCAAATGCCATCGCCCTTCTCTCCAACTCGAACCTTCTTGTCCTTGTCAAAAAAGGTTTCCTGTAACAAGGATTCTTGGCTATTTGTATATGGAGGTCTCTCGCTGTCTGTGTATATGATATACGGGGATTGTCTGTGGATTTGTGTAGGACTTATAGGAGATAAGGATATGTTATAACATGGTTATAACAATACGATCCACATGGCTTGTTTTAAGTGTACTTTTAAGGAGACGAGTTAAAATTAACTAGGGGGATTATTGTTCATTGATGAGTTTGAGCTTAACCTTCGTTTATGATGAGGCTCTAACTTGTAAGTGGTGGAGTTTTGGGTTATGTGTCTTTAAACGATATTGAGAATTCATTGATTTAGCTCCATAGGCTGAGTTGACAGGTAGGTTAATTGGTGAGTGGAGCTAGTGCTAGGGGGCTTATCAGAATCTATTTTATGTCTTGTAATAAAAGAGAATTAAAGAAGATGGTTTTTTTTTGTGCTAATAAGTATTAGGCTGAAGCTGAAGGATGGAACCAGAACCAGGCACTATGGATGGGATGTTGTTGTGAGGAGTTTAGTTTAAAAAAATATATAATGCGATCGAATCACAAGGATGAAATTAAAAAAGAAGGATGCAGACTTAGATTATCGGCCTGAAATGATAGATTGGTTGTATGAGCAGATTCCAGTATTACCAACTTCTTTTTAAAGCTGTGTGGATATGATATAATGTATGAAATGTGTTTGTCTAGCTTTTTAAAGCTTGCAACTATTAGTTGAGTTACAAGAAGAATAAATAGCATAGAATGATGTGCATCAGAGTAATGAGGTTGGGATGCACTACTACGGGGACTTGCATTTTGCACCTCTTTCTCTATCTCTCTCTCCATGTTGTACGTACGTGTATCATGATTTTATACGTTTTTTATGAATAAAAATTCTATCATGTTGAGAGGTAAGTTAGTTAGTTAGTAGTGGTAGTTTGTGTGCATTAGGATGATGAGAAAGATTCACATGAGTTGTCCCCGCGCCTTAGAGTTTACTAGTTCTCTGTGTTAAAGGACTCCCATTAAAGATTGTTAAGGTGAGGCTGGAAATTATATATATTTTTTCGCCATTTAATAGAAGAGTGTGGAGATGAGGGAGGCGGAATGTTGCAGTGTGAGCGGATATGCTGAGAGAGAGACAGAGATTCATCATTTGGTTTTTGGTATTACTATAACCTAGGAGTTTTGAATAATTATAACTAACATTATGTTTATGTAGGATTGGGAACGTTTCGAGTGTGACGTAATGATAATTATTAACGAGTTTTGGAGCAGTTGTGGTGATCCTAAGGCTATTTAGTCTTCTTTTTATATGTGTGATTAAAATATTATTGATTTTACTCTTCCCATTTTATTCGGGGTATAAAAAAGGGACGTAAGGGTATTATGAGGTTGGGTCGCAAATTTTTAATATATAAAAGTGTCCAGAGATGTTTCTAAGTTTCTGTATGTATGTATTTCTGTATGTATGTATTTCTAAGTTTCTAAAGATGTGCTAGTTAGTGTGAGAATTTGGATTAAGGGAGGAAATAGGTTTGTAGGGTTCAGTGTCGAGATTGCTGGAGAAGTTGGTAAGTTGCTGGATGGAGAGATGGATTGTTTATGAGAGGATTGGGGAAATAGGTGAGGCTGGTGTAATTGATTAATAAATATGGCAAAAATCCGGTCAAAAAAGGCTTGGTATGATAAGGGATTATTTAGCAGTGGTTGTGGAAATGGGACACATAACACGTTCTTGACTTGACATTTGACAAGTTTGTCATGGCTGTGTGTTGGGAAGGAGACGCTTTGCTAATAGTAGTAGAGAGATGTCTGGAATCTGCTAAGCGATTTGTATTATATATGTTGCACGTTATTATCACCATGAACTTCTCTCTTTTAGAGTTTGAGTCTATCGTGGTATGAAAGTTGGCATGTGTGGAATAATATTTGTGACAGGGCTGGTGGTGGACGTATTCTATCGACACATTAATAGAGGAGTGACAAAGTACGAGTAGCCAGATAGACTAACTCTATGTGCGAACATTGTAGAGAATCTCATATCATCATCTCTGCTGCTGAGAGGAGTCTCTTTGAGAATGACCAAAAGTAATGAATGAAAGAACCATTTTAGTGATGCTGATTTCCCTGATTGTATTTCTATGTAAAAGAAGCCTTTTTCACTGACTGTCGGTTAGTCGGTGGATTTTTTTTGTCTGAGTCTCTCTCATCTCTTTGGCCACGGAGATGTTTGTCTTTTTTTCAAAATCATTTGGCTTAAAACTATAAGAGAGAGAGAGAGGCAGATATTTTTTTTAGAGGACGGGGTACGTATTTTTTTAAACATACAAATCAGACGGGAGGATAAGTTTACCTTTATGTTGAGAAGAAAGGGTTAAGGTTTGCAAAAAAGGGTTGAATTGTTTGTGCAGAAGTCGTCATGTGATGTTCTTCATTGATTGTTTTGTGGAGAACGAGTTTTGACATTGTGGGGATAATCTTGAAGTGGAGTGTCCAGCTAGAGATGAGGATCTAAGGGGGATTATAGTGAGGAGAGGTGACACTGGACTATTTTGGTAATTCAAAAATAAATGTAGACATTGATATGTAGGATGAATGAGAGAGATGATTAGACTAGGAATAGGATTAATATATTTGGGTGATTAGTCCAGTGGGAAAATGAAGTTGAGGCCTTTTGTAATGGAAAGTTGATGGTGGTTGAGCGGATTGGTTGTGTATAGTAAGAGGATTGAGGTAGGGAGTAGGTGAGTTGGTCCTTTTGTTTTCTAAATGATAAAAAGGGTTAATTTTGTTCACACAGATTGAATGGAGGTTTGCATTCCTTAAAACCTGAGTAGATGAATTTGCAATTTGCATGCACATCTAGTAGACACTACTTATTAATCATTTGATCACACCCGACACTCCGTCTGGCTCTGTTCCTCCTTCTCGTAAGAAGTAAAAGGCCCCTCCATCATCTTTAGAATCTGTCTATCTCCTGACACTATTTTACAAGTGGGGAAATCTCTCAAGTTGTTACTACTGATTTATCCCAAGCTCTCGGATCCTCTCTAGAGTGGAGACATGTACTTTTATATGCACAATGATCTTCTTAACTTGTTGGAGAGAAGTGGGCAGTGTCTTTGAAAGTGTAGATGCAAAGTGTATGGAACAGCTAGCTTGGTTGTGTCATGTTATGTAGTTTGGGCTAAATGGAGGAACTACAGACAGAGCGACCGAGTGTGTCGTAAATCCAGACTGGCTTGTTGATTTTTATATTTCGTTGTGGATTTTATGTTTTTTGATTGTTGGTACTGTTTGGCATTTGGCTTGATTTTAAATAGTCATGAGTTTTGAACATTTACATATGGCTTGTTGTGGGTTAATTTTTAATTTTTTCGTGTATTATGTGCAGGGTTGAGATTGCCGATTGGGATTTGGGATCATGATTGCTGATTGGGATTTGGGATCATGATTGCAGATTTGTTTGTACGGATTGACAAATATTGTGGGAATGAAGGCTTAGAGGTTTATCAATAATGGTTATTGACTGCTTTTTAAAATTACTAGATGATCGTGTGTGTGTGTAAGTTGTGTAGTTTTACAGTCCATTAGTCTAATCGGCACGACGTACCTCCTTCCTGAGAGTTGTGGTCGGTTGTAATAAAGTTTCGATGTAGATCGTGGTGAATTTTCTGATGAAAATACTTGTCTACTACTCACAACTCAGTACTAGTAAGTCCTGTCGCCAATTTATGAACCATGAATTCTCATTGGGGTTTTCCCAGTCTGTGTAGTAGGTCTGGGTGTGTTGGATTTGTATTGCAAGTGCAAATACAATTTAGTTAAGAATGGCTGACTGGTATTATTTGAACAGTAAAATAAGTAACGAACTGATGTGTGGTAGTTTTGTATTCTGCTCACAAGTCAAAGTTCAGTAACGTCTTTATTCAATGGACCGTTTTTAATGAGTTTAGCATATTAAAAAGAAGATTAACTTTGAACTGATTTTATTAAGATAGATTGTAATCAGTTTTTTTCTCTCAAAGGGTTGTGATATCCTAGGACATAGAAAGCCGATGTCTCTAGATCAGGGAGTGAAAACAGGTTAAATTAAAATTCAAAATAAAACATCTTAATTATCTTATCTTGGTTGCCTACCCGAGGTGGTCTAGTTTATACAATCCCCGACTGTTTAACCCCTTTCACTCTACCTTCTGGATTTCTATAGGGGATCCCTTGGATATCTGTCAGGTTTTTTTTCAAGATTTATTATTTGCGTGAGGAATCCACTGTCTCTCATCGTGTCATGTCATAACATCCAGGGAGGCTTGGGAAAATGAAAGGTTTGAGAAAAGTAAATGGAGCACTTTTCGATGTTATCACCAGAGATGAGATGATATAATGGATAAGTATGTGGGATATTCTTGTAGAGGACAGGTCCCTTTTGTAAAGTACCTTGGGCCTATTGAGTCCTCTAAAATGTAAAGCCTGGGCCTGTAGGAGAGGGGAAGGTTCTCACGATGTGTATTTAAATTCCTCCAGGATTGGGATGAGGATCGCGACGATCGTCCACCACGGAATAATGAAGGGCTGTGCGTGTGCTGGTGTGACTGGAGGAATTCCCATGTAACGCGGACCCTTGGGTTCGATGGTGTTGAAACTTGCAGATGGTTTTCACTAAAGAGGGTTGACACATCATCAGAGTTCAGAGGGTTCCTATGGACTATGGACACATGCAAAAGGGACTCTCACTCTCCTGGTATTGCGTGAGGAGGGAGGGGCCGGTCCTCTCTCAGGACTTAAGATTCCGGATTTTATGCACGACTCAAGCTGGGAGAATTAATGGCAATTAAAGGAGCCATAAATGAGCTGAGAGGAATCCCTTTGGAGCTATAAAATAGCAAGGAGAATGCTGAGAAAAGGAGTAGATTTTGGTAGGGTCGATAGTTTTTTGAGTTGTAAGGGCTTGTCGGTAATTTGGCTAGGGTGCATGTCACGAGAACCCACAGCATCAGCTTTCACGGTGTGATGAACTTGACGTGACATTTTTATTAAAGGGATCCCTTAATCGGGACGTATGTAGGACACTTGGTTCGTGGGATATGGCCTGGCCAAGGTGTCTCATTAGTGGTTGAGTGAGGGATCGTATTATGTGATGTAAGTGGTTTGTTTTTGACATTCAAAGATTTGCAAAGCCTTTATTAGTCAAAGGGTTTTCAAGGGAAATGTATGTGTGTAAATGTAATGGTTGGATGGTATGATTTTTTGCTATCATTTTCCTAAAGGAATAGTAAAGTAGTAGTAGTAGTGTGGGAAAGTTGGTAGTTAGGCATGGTTGTGTCTGTAACAGTCCTTTGTACTACTCTCGCATATATACAAGGGAGATTTTTTATCTTCTGTATTCTAGAATCAAGATAAAATAGAATTGTAGAGAAGAACACCATGCCGGTGGTGGTTTAGTTGTCTATGTCTGGGTATGCTGCACAACTATAGGAGTTGATTATTCAGAAAAGAGCCAAGTTTGAGAGACTGTAAGTAAAGTAAGATGAAAGATGATGAAGATGATGATGAGCTAAATTCTTAGGGACCACCAGACCGCACAGTTGGTTGTGATGATGTATATAAATCACATTGGTTTTTGTTTTATAGCGTTTAGGAGAAAAGCAGTAGGATGAGCAGAGGTGATTGATCGACTATAAAATAGAGGAGGATTTTATTTGCAGCCCAAATGTCATGTCGTGTGTGCGGTTTCGAAGGAAGTGGAGAGAGGACTTTTTGTGATTACAAAAAGAATTAGAAACACTTGTTGGGATTTGTTTAAGCGATGGAAGATATTTGACTTGTCCTATGAACTACCAAGGTGGAGTGTGTGTATAAATAAATGTACTGTCAGATATTTGCTGCACTTTTAGTATCTTATTTCCTGCTATTTGTTTATGATTATGAGTATTATGACCATTGAAGGATTTGGATATGGGTATTGATATGTAAATGTGGAGGCTAAGCTTTTGATAAGTTTGATAAGATATGACGAGGTACTATATATTGTGTCAAAATGTTTGATTATAGCTTGAGGTATTACAGGGTGGCTCGAGTCCACTTTAGAAAAGCACAATTTTCTTAAGTGTCCAAGTTTTTAATAACTTTTGAATTCGTTTTTCCTCGCTTGAATTCGAAAGTATGTATTTATGATTTTGGTAATTATTAACGGGTATTAGGAGGAACACCCTGTATGGGCTGTATGCATAATCTTTTCTTAAGAATAGATTCATTGTCTGCTTATCCGTGTTTTACACAGACTTCTAAAACTCGTCTCTGTCTTCCGTCTAATGTTTGGACAGTTGGACACTGAGGTTGAAATTGTTTTTTTTAAAGTCGTAGAGAAAAGTACTAATAATTGGTCATCCTCTCGGCGCCCGTGACATTGATCGGTCAGAGAACGCGTGTGCCCTTGTGTTACCTTATGGCTACACAAGTTTTAGTTTCGAAGATGCAGAAACGGAGCTGAGGATGAACAGGTGTTGTCTAATGAGTTCTTCTCTCTCTGTGTGTATGAATCAAGAGGAGAGCCATGTGTTGATAATATTTTTTTCCAAAGATTGAGACTACCAGAAGAAGATTAACATGTACATAAGGATTAAAAGAATTTGCCCTCTCCACCTCTGCCAGTCTCTAGAGATTGAAAAGAGTTGAGGACGATGGCACGAGCACAATTTCAAATCGGGTTTGGTCCACATAATTTATCCCCAGTTTTTGCACTATTGATGATGATATGGTACTTCACCCTTTGCAAGACAGACGTACGTATACCTACGTTAGTCTGTACATGTGTATGTTTATGTCTTGAGGTGTTTAACTTCCCTCAAGGGATGAGTTTGGTTTTTCTTGTGAATCGGGCTTGTGAACGTGTATTCTAGCCTTGTTGGTGTGGATAATATTATTATGTAGATGAGCGACATATTGCATTGTTCTTGTGGTAAGTAATGAACTGTGGATGATGATGAGAAGTAGTTCGGTCGGGTAGGTAGTGGCAGGGACCTAAAGGTCTTTTGGGCAAACGGTTAGTTTTTGGTCTCTTGGTGACCATCTGCTGCGGCTGCCACTACTCATGGTCCTTGTGCTTCTAGTTCATTTACTTTAAACTTGATTCGAGGGATGAGGATTTCATTTTAATATGCAATTTAGACATTCTTCAAGTTAACTTTACAGGGGAAAGGATTTGCGATTTCTCTCTATTTTCCGCTTGCCCGTTCTTAATAAGGTTGATCATAATTTCCCCGGTCGATCAACTACTCACAGAGATTGAGCTGAGAAATTAAAACAGAGCACCAGTTGGTAGGCTGATAAATCTTATCTACTCTTGTTTTTTCTTCGTCTTTCTATTGTATTGTGATGCAGGTTTTTTTTTCTTTTTAAATTAGTCAAATCTTTGGACTCTGGATGATGTGCAAGCTAGCATCATCGTATTTAAAATGTCAGCATGTTTACGTAAGCTATAGGCAGGACACGAGTTATGTATTTTTTTGTGCATCACTTGAGATGTGAAATGGTATCAAATAGGATGATGAATGTTTTTTGGAGCTTTTAGCTTTAAAAAAAATTAGCGTATCGTAGAAAATTCTGTGGGGGGTGGAATTTTGTAAGATGAATTGTAAGATGAAGGTACTAATTAGGTACTACTACTATTAATGATTTATGGGTTGGGAATTGCTATGTTAGAAAAAAAATGACAATGAACTATGAGGGATAATGATTTTTTTCATGAGGTATAAGTATGTAGGGATTGGGATGAGGAAAGCTTTGATTTTAAGATTTAGCTTCATGAGTTTTCGTGTGGATTGTTAATTTCATTTTCAGCAATGGTTATAATCTTTTCACGATTCTAGGAAGTCTTCTCATGAGAATGGGAATTGGGGATAGTTGGAGAGAAGAGGATTGAAGAGCGTATGATATGATATGAGGTCAATATGGATGGAATCAATGTTTGGTAGTTTTGTTATTGCGTATTTTGTGCTCGTACTGTGTGATCTTAACCGGAGTCATAAATTGATCAGTTTTTCTATCCAATGTTTTTGTTGGAAGGTTTGCAGATTGTAAATTGCCGATCGAAGGCTTAATTTTATACAGGTGTTTTTTTTTCTCTCTCTCTTAGAGTTGGAACTTGAGAAAGAATGTAGAATTTTTCTATGTTACGGGCCTTGAGTTGAGATTGAGCTGATTGGTTAAATATGTTTTTTTTATTCAAGAGGAGATTAAGTAAGTATGATAAAATATTGTCTAATATATGTCGGAAGTTCTTTGTTGGGTGTATGGGGTCGGGATCATTATCGTAAGTGGTAAAAGGGGTCTTTCCTTTCTTTCAAAAGTTTTTTTGTCCCTATATGGTATCTTATTGTGGGTTATTATTAATTTAATGAAATTGAGAGTAAAACTATAAACGATCCGAGGTTGTCCTTTGTTGTGGTTAGAGTTGAAGTGATTTTTACGAATTTGTGCAAAATATTAAAAACAAGGTTTAAAATTTCAAAACAAGTTGATAGCATGTTTGATTAATGGTTCCTACGTGCATAGGTCGGGGCACTGGGCATAGTTGGTACCGTTACCCTTAGTACCCTTGCCTATTTTGTTTGTAGCCGGGGTACGAATGCAGTAGCAGCCTGCCTGTGCCTACTGCCTAACTATCTCGGCAGTCCTAATGAGGCAACCGTTTCGTAGGTAGCCCCTTAAGGTCCCTGTAATGGGGCTACCGGTTAATGCCTGCCCAACTATGGGTTTAAGTGGTCTGAAAAGTTTTTTTTTTTAAATTGTATTCGAGTCGATAAAACGAGAAGCCTGTTGATCAGTACCCTTTACAAGAGCCATGTGCTTGATTATTTTACGTTCCACAACCAAGTTTGCATATTGATGTGGTCTTCCTAATTAATCCTTGGACTTACTTTGTATAAGATAGCGAAAGTAAATGGCTGGATTATTTTGCAATTTATACGAACAGAGAGAGATAGGAATAAAAAATGGTTTGAACTTTGAAATGATTTGGGAAGGAATAGTAATAGAGAGTTGCTTAGCTAATTGCCAAAGCCAAAGCGTCACTAGGTTCCCTTTGTGATTAACCGTAGGTTGAATGATTTACTCTCTGAATCTGATCTAGACATGACAACAATGGTGATAAAGGACCCTAAAGGAATTTCAAGCCAACTGCACTTGAATGAATAAGTCCCTCTCCGCATCGTATGGCTTCCTTGCTCCCAGTACCTACAGTTTACAGTTTTGAAGCTTGTATTTATAATTTTGCGTCTCTCTCCTCAGTCAGATGTGAGTTGTTTGATTTCTGAAAGAGTTCCTTCCAGAAGAGAGGTACACCGGTGGGTTTTCATGTATGTACACAGGGAGAAGCAAGCTGGAGGTAGCGGAAAGATTTTAATAGTTTTTGTGTCTCGTTTTATTCATTTTATTATTCCCTTGTGTGTTGTGTATAGAAAGGTAGGGACAGGACAGGTGTGGATTTAAGGTAAATTCAAAGTCCTCTCCGGCTCAATGTGAATTTAATTCAACTCACTCACAGAGAGGTGAAAAGATAGGGAGCAGCTGGCGAATAGGTTCTTCGTCACTGGAACTAGTGGTGGCATGTGTTTCATATGTACGTAGTATCATGATGATTATATTTCATCTTTCAGATTCTTGTGCACAAGGAGTGAAAAGAAAAACTAGTGTGTTCTCTCCTGTATGGGCCCTCAGCCTTGGTTCGTAACCAAAGGTGTGTTGAGCTTCTTGATCGGAGATTACAATCGAGATTATATATATACCCGAGTTTTGTACGTGCTGCTCTTGAACCTGTGGCTGTGTCTCTTACGTATAGGCAATAGAGGTTGAATGGAGCGAAAAAATTGTCAAAAAAAATTAAATAGGGAGAGCTAACTACCCGGTCCGGTTGGGTTGGTCATCGGGTTGCATGGGATTTAGAAAGAGAGAGGAGGATAAAAATGAGTGAGTTCTTTCACTTGTATTTCATATGCAATGTGTGTAGTGTGTAATGGAACTCGGCAGGATTGCTTATTGTTGGGGTGATTTTGAATTATGCAATAGAGTTGGGAGTTTGGTAATAAAAAGGGGTTGTAAACAGGGACAGGGTTGTTGGGTTAAGGCCGGTAAGGGGCCTATTTCGGTCCCGTTTAATTAATAGACCGAGTTGGGAGGATGTGATATATGAAAGAGTGGATTGTAAATAGTACGTTGGTATCTGTGACTGTACTGTCTCTGTAAATTCCGGTATTGTAATATCTGTTGTAACGGTGTGGCCGTTAATTATGCACAGGGCTTATAAACATAAATATTAACTATGGGGAAATATTATGTGTACTATGTTTTTGATTAGGAATCATAGTATATTTTTTGTCATTGTTGTATGTCTCTCTCTGAATTGGGGATATGGATGTTTTGTTGTAGTTGTAGTTTTGTAAGTCGGAAGAGTTTTTGGGAGAGATAGTTGAATAATGTGACAACAATAGGAGGAAGACAAGGGGGGAAAGATATGTCTGTCCGATGATGTTGTGGTTGTAGCATTGTCATCATCTACCTCCATGGTGAACTGTAACAATGTATAAAAACAATAAGATTTATGGGAATTAGACTCTCATCTTGTTTGCATTTCATTGCTTTTTTATATTTTTTATTTATTTCCTATCTAGATTGTTGAGGGGAGATATGTATGTGGACATGCTTCTACATAATAGACTCAACGGTTCATTGGATTGATATCGTTGAAATCATTAGAATTGGATCCTCTACTATCTCTCTATAGTTCGGTGTAGAATGTATAATTGGGATTTGGGGTTATGCAATCTTACATCATTTGAATGAAACTTTGCTGTATTCGAATTCTTGTGACTGATGGAGAAATGCCGGTGTGGGATGTGAGAGATTTTTTTTTCTCTCTCTCTAATTTGTTTGACAGAATGAGAGACGAGATGAGAGGGATCTTCCCTTGGATTTGGAATGACGATCATTACTCTCGTCATATTATTATGATGAGGCCGGATTTTGTTTGTATATTTTATTGACTTATGCTTATTAGGCTGTAAGTAGTTGGGAGAAAAGATAAGCATGTACTGTAGGGTATGCATAGGGCTTAAATTTTCAAGTCGGGGAAATATCGGTGATATCAATGCAATGGTGATATTATAATCAAAATAATGATAATGCTCAGGGTGATTATGATGATGATGATCATGTCAAAGGATTTGAGGGTTCAAGAGCGAGAGATTTTCAGCCTCGTGTGTGTGCGTGTATTAGAAGAGTAGGTGCTCCGTTGTGGTGTGTAGTGTACAGCTTTCGAAATCCCACATGGTATTATCATTTTTTACTAGAATTCCGAATGTCTGAATACTGTAGCCTGTACCTATACATGGAATGCTAGCGGTTTTCATCTGGTTTATAGTAACATATGAAGATGATAAAAGAGCTTCCTCTCAGCTAAAAACTCTTTGTTCACCATGTGCCGAAGTTGTCTGCCTGCCATAGTAGTAGTAGTAGTAGTATCAATTGCTGTACCTAATGATAATATGCAAGAGGGCCAAAGGAATGATATTCACCTCATGCAAAACTCTATGAACTAGTACGAAGGGTTGGAGAGGGTGTCGGAAGGCTCAGTGGCTCAGTCAGTCTCTAGACTCCTCTATGAAAAGTACTGCTGTTGTGTGTGGTCCCATTTCGGTTTTATCCTTCACTTACGGACATCTCACCTTTGGAACAAGGGTCTGAACAAAAAAAAACTTTCTCTTGTTGGAAGGAGAAGCGGGTATAATTATATTTATTTATCGGAGCTCAAGACGCAAGACTTACTTTGGGATTCCGAGATAGATCTCTTGTCAAATATGCAAGAAGAGTGAGGAAAGGCCCTGGAAAATCTCATTGATAACTCATTACGCTTATTAGAACGACTGGTTCTATTTTTTATTGTGTTCATCATCATCTGTTGTTCTCATTACAGAAACGTTGTCCGGGTTGACTCTTTGTGTCTGAGAGGATTTATTTAAATTTTAAAAAAAAAGTTTAAAAAAATTTAAAAAAAAGTGTTCAAGAAGAGCTGTGAAGATTTTATTTGGTTGAGAGTGGAGTGTTGAACAGAAGAAACGAAATTGATACGGTTGAGGAAAAAGTATATAAAAATCATATCGAGTGTCTCCCGGTGTTGAATCTGTTGTGTGTGGTTTGTTGAGAGAGAAGTGTGAGTCCATATGTGTCATTCCTTTCTCTATCTCTATGTTCTTGTATGTATGAAAATGTTCATTCATTCCCATCCATTCACTTCAAATCCTCTATTATAGGGTGTGGGTGTGTATCGGATTTATCATTATTATTATTTAATATATTTTAATAGACTTGGCTCCCAGTGTTCATTCCCAGCCGGGTATTCCATATTCACTTGCTATGTTGTGGTTTTGAGTCGAGATTTTATGGATTCGCATTTCCCTCAAGTCGCTAATATGAACTGAGAGTTTGGAAATTTTGAAATTTCTAATCACTTTGAAACCCCTTTGGCCTGTGGGGTCTAGGGAACTCTGAGAAAGCACATAGTTTCTTTGTCCAATCTAAAAGTTCCCACAATATTGGCTGACGATTCGTTGTCATTCTTTTTTCTTGATAAAGCCTGAGTTGGACGAGCAAGGTGGAGAGTGTCCATTTGTGTGGTATTGAGAATTGGTGAGAGGCCGTTGTTCTTGTGTGTTCGGAAAAGGAGATCCATTTGTACTAAATAGTTCACATTCTCACAACTTTGGATCATCATCTTGAACTTTAAGAGCGGAAGTAATTTGGAAGTCTCCAAGCAAGGGTCCTCTCATCGTCCAGAAGTGGTGTACTGATTTTGAAAGGATTTGAACCTAAGGGATCTAGAGAGAGATCTTATCATATAGTGAGAAGGAATTCAAGTCCCCTTAGCTCCAATCTTGTTAAGGAGAGAGACCTTGTCGGGCTTTCTTTCCGACACGAACAGTTCATAGTTAACGGTAGGTAGACCCGAGTGTGTCAATGAAGGTTCTCTTTTGTACTTGTTGTGGGTCATTTTTATTTCCAAAAGGCTCAAGCCCTTTCTTATAGTCCCTTTGTCTTGCTCATCTACATGGGTATGGTGGAGTCGGAGTCCAAGTAGTATAGAGAGCCTTGAAATCTGATGTTAGTAGTTGATGTCTTATGAATGGGCTATAGAATGTGAATGGTTGGATTGGGCAAGGTAAAGATCTCTGATTCTCTCATCTTCTATTCTCTGGAGAAAGGCTGGACAAGAAGGGTTTCAACAAGACCTCCTACACTGCAGGATGTTGCATAATGCATGGGCCCTTAGAAATTAACAATCCTCAGCAGTTAGACGGGTGTGGAGATTTTGTTTTCCCCTGAGGAGCTCTTCTGCTAGCTCCAGTGTGTCCACTAGGGTAGAGGGATCGTGGGAAGTAGAAATTCATGACCTGGGTCAAGGATCTGCTGATTGAGTTGGGACTAAGTCCAGATGAATACATGGATGGATAGGCCGTTAGTATCCTATTGTGGTAATCTACTCCTCCCACATCATGTCCCTACGATAGTTCAGTCGTGTCATGATTGCATCCATTTTGGAGTGAATATCTATGGAGGTTCGAGTAGCCTGTTCCCTTGTGGGTGTGTTATTCTAATCGTCCTATGCAGACAGAGATCTTGTTTTCATGATTATCATTATTGTGATGGAATAAAAAAAAGTTCCTGTTCAGCTCGACTCTTCTGCTGTCTGTCTGTACTCTGTACCGACGACCGTGGCGAGATAATGGATTTTCCTCTCTCTATTACTTCACTACCTCTCTCTGGTCATAAATGGAAGGGCTTGTTGTGGCTTGTGTAAGGTATTCTAAGGATGGTTTGCAATAATGTCCGAGATTTGAGAATAATAACTTATTTTTTACTACTACTTTGGCTCTGGGCCATATAATATATAGGCTACTACACAGCTAGCAGCTTTTCTCAGCTGTACTCGTTGTAGATAAGTGTCTGACACTGGAGTGGGGATTTGAAAGTAATTTTATAAGGAGAGTGAGTGTGATGAGGTGAGAATGAAGTGTTCGGAATTCCGGTTACAGTTTGCAGCTACAGCTGATTTAGTCAGGTCTAGAGGCAAAGGCACAACATTTGACGACCATGAATAGTCGAAATGATAATGATGTGATGGAAAGGTGTGTTTGTGTGTGTATTTTGTTGAGGGAGACGATTCGAAAAAGTTTCAGCTAAGTTGGATTGTAAAGAAATGTATGAGATGGATGGATGATGAAGTTGCTATGCGGTCAACTCAGCAAGGGACCTTTCTTTCATTTTTCTTCACAGTCCCCAAAAAGCTCAACTAATCCCTTGAGCTTCTCTCTCTTTGATTTCTTTTATTTTTTTGAAAAGAAGAAGAACTTCTCATTTTTATTGTGTGCTTTGCTTTTATTGTAATTACTTTGTAAATGATAGGGCAAGTGGAAAGGAATTTAGTTTGGCTCGGAGGCTTTTTCTCGTTTCGAGATCATGTCTCTTGAGGCATGGAGGTATGCGGTATTTCCGGAGATGAGTACATCGTTATTTCTACTCAGGGGTGGGGGACGGTAATCATAATGATAATGGTGTCCATCTTCTTCTCAAGAGGGTGAAGAAACTTTAATTATGCATTAAGGTGTGAAGATGTCCAAGGGGGTTTCCATAAGTTCCCAGTAATATGTGCAATTTGGTGGATGAGGACGATTGATTTTAATGGGACGTTTATGGGAATTTTCTGGAGCACTTATGGAATGTTGTTACTGAGAGTAGGACTTTTAGCCCATTTCCTGATTTCCATGAACTGGTCAGTGTCGTGTATAAATGGGAGTTTTGTTGTGTATATGGAGAGGACTGGATTGTGCTTTGGGTTGTTGAGAAAGTATGGGAGAGATCGTGGGGATTGAGAGAAGAATGTTAAATGAAATGTATGAGATGGCTTTTGAGGAATAGTTTTAAGAAACGGTGTAACAAAGAGATTAAAGGCTCTTGTGATAATGTGTCCTAGAAGTATTGAATGAAGTTCAGTGAGCAGTGGGTCGGGATAAGACGGTCGGACGGACTGGAGCCGAGATTTTAGATACCAACATCTCCTTTTTCAGGTTTCATGTAGCCGACCTTTTGTTCACTTCTCATTTCTCATGTTCACTGTCGATCCTTCCTTGTCCAAGATTTTCAGAATTTAAGGAGGCTTATTTATTGTCAGTACAATCCTCTGTTTTCTTAATGGCCGAAGGGCAGGGGTTCGTTAGGGCTCACTGATATCCAAGTCCTCCAGGAACATTGAACACGGGGTACTTTTCTTTTGCCGAAATTCCTTGAGGTGTACTAGTTCTGGAGTTGACCTAGTCATTACTCCTACTCAAAGGTGTTTTATTCATCTTTCTCATGGATTGTTCTGAGATTGGAGAGAAGCTTCTGAGGAGATCGGTGCAGTTGCAGTAACTGCAAGATTTACAAGCAATAGGGCTTATCTATTGTCTGAAATCGGTTAGGATTAGTCGCTTGAATTGTGCTGTGTCAACCGTTTGTGAGTGGGAATAATTTATTTGGAGGATGAGCTGTGTATTTATGATTGGATATTTTGTTGGTTACAGGCTCAGAGAATGCGGATATCTCCTGTGCAATTTTGAGAGTTTGGTTGGAAGGTGGAGTGAAAGTCGGAGTGTCCGTTCCTTATGTCAAGTAGAACGGTGGACCTTACTATGAGAACGGATTTCCAATCTGACCTCATCGCCTTCCCGTCAACTCGCTCTCAGATTTACAAGGAGGAGACTATAATAGGAAACGGTAAGCTAGGATGGGTGTAATTGCCTATTTTATTAAGTCCCTTGATAGTCTTAATCAATTTGTTGTTTTGAATTTTTTTGCAGGAGCGTATGGGACTGTTTATAAAGCTAGGGATATTAATAATCCGGCGAGATATGTAGCACTGAAAAAAGTTAGAATTCCCATGAATGAAGATGGAATACCAGTCACAATTCTCAGGGAGATAGGCCTAGTTCGACAGTTGGATCGATTTCAGCACCCCAACGTTGTTAGGTTTTTAGATGTTTGCCATGGACCGCGGGTAGGTAATGAGCAAAACTTAGTCCTTTTCCTTGTGTTCGAGTTCGTGGAAAAGGATCTTGCCAAATACATTAAAGATGCACATAATAAGCCGGAGGACTTATCCATGAATAAAATCCAGGTTTGTAATATTGTTAACAAATTGTTTCTAATGCAGAAATTCTTAAGATTTCTAATTATTAATCTTTTGATCGACAGGAAATTATGTTTCAAATCATCTGCGGCGTTGATTTTTTGCACAGTCAACGAATAGTGCATCGGGATTTGAAGCCTCAGAATTTACTCATATCTAGTACTGGTCAAGTAAAAATTGCAGATTTCGGATTAGCTAAAGTGTACGATTTTACAATGAGGCTGACGAGTGTGGTAAGAAAGTTTAATCAATTTCCACAGTTAAGAAACACAAATGAGTCAATTATATTCTATAATATGGGACGAATCAACAGGTTGTTACCTTGTGGTATCGAGCTCCTGAAGTGCTACTAGGGTGCACTTACGCAACTCCTATCGATATGTGGTCAGTTGGCTGCATATTTGCTGAGTTATTAAGCAGAAGGCCGGTTTTCCCAGGGGCCACTGAAAGGGATCAATTGGAGAAGATTTTCGAGTAAGTTGTTTTAATTAGTTTTTTGTGGAATCCTATGTGACGCAGCGGCTAACGCACTAATTACAGATTACTGCGTACGTTTAATTTTGAAGGTGCGGCCTACTTGTCGTATAAAAATCAATTCTTAATAGAAGTGGAGACGACTAAGAGCATAATTGTGCGTTGTATTAATAATTTGCATCTTTATTAATTTCAGTGTGATTGGCACCCCATCGGATGAGGACTGGCCAAAAGATTCCAAAGTTGTATCGCGTAATTTTAGTCCACGGATTCCACGAGTTCTTGAAACAAAGTTTCCGGAACTTAATGCAGCAGGGATAAGTTTATTAGAAAGGCTGTTGGTATTCAATCCTTTAGAAAGAATAAATGCCCGTGATGCTTCGTTGCACCCTTTTTTCGGACAGCGAGGGATACCAGCAATAAGCATTTGTGAGTCACCTACACCACAGCTTGTTGTATCATCTCCGTCCTCAGATTCAGTACTAAATACAACCTCATCCTCACTGAATACTTCGATGTCAGTGTCGGCTGATGATTCAGGCTATACATCTATGCATTCGCAATGACATAAACTTAACTTAGGATTCTTAACAAATTCGTTCCGTCGAAACGCTAAATAATCGGTCAACTCTTGAAGAGTTTTGAAGGGTGGCCTGATTCGTATGATGCTTTTAATCATGTATCTATATATTAATGATAATTGACTTGAACTGACCGAATGTAATTTTTTGTATCAAGATAGAGTAAGCGGTATATAGTATTTAATTAGTCACTTAGGACTTTTGCGCACATACCTCTGACTTAATATTTAATAGGATAAGGCCTATGATTATGACTTCGGTAACGTGATTTTTCTGATTGCAAATCTAGTCTCTGGGAGGTTTTTTAAACGGAACTTTTGGAATGTACCATAGGGAATTAAGTGTTTTTGTGTTGTGTCTGTACGACCAATAAGATTTGACATAGATATGGCACATTGATATATATCTATATATATATTATGATAAAATAAGTTAATTACATTAGTTGGGAAGTCAGTTTGTTAAACTGGGAAACATATGACTGTTGCTACTGAAGCATCGATGCTCGTGGCTTAATGGTACGCTTATTAGAGTTAAAACCTTTTGTAAATACGAATAGCTATTATTGTCCTCAACGATTCAAACTGTTCTTGCAGCAAAGATGACCAAGAACTCTACATATCAAGTCTGTGTCTTTGAAACCTGGGTACCTAATATTATTAAATTTTACCTAAACTACTGCCTAACTTCTACTGTTGTACTAGAAAAAGAGGGCAGGGCGTTCACTGAGCCACTTGTCAGGCTTTGGCTTAACTATATATTTACAGACTGAATATTCAACATCACTGACTGAAGTGCCTTAACTGAGAGAGAAAATGTGTAGTTAATTGTTAATGAGCAATCCAATGTTTTTAACTTCTACTTTTAGTTATAAATTTTTTGCACAAAGCGACGCTTTTTTTTAACTCTAACAAACAATAAAAAACCTATCTGTGATCATGCACCTTGACGTGCCTAAGCCTCAAACTGGAGATTGGTAAAAATAATTCTTAAAAAATAATATGCTTTACAAAATTCAATAGCTTTATTCGACTATAAATTAAATGTAATCTGAACCATCGAACCAGGATGTGTTTATAAAAAAGTATAACTATGTAAATCTCTAAGCTTTATCAATTCGACAATATTGGGTAGCGACGAGGCGAGGATTTTGATTTGATTACATCTTAATTTTAACTCATCTTATTATAAGAATAATTATTATTCACAATTATTTGTTATTGATTCAGTGGGATTTACTGCTACTGAATATTAAATACAGCACTGATTTCTGACTGCCTCAGTTTTATATTGTTAAAAAAGCACATTTCGGGGATACGGGTTGTCTCAAGCGATTATTGTTTGTCACCATCATCAACGGTCAAATTAAAATGCAAGTTGACTGGTGTAAGTTGTAGAACAAGTGTATAAATTTGTTTATGTTTTTAAAACGTGTGGGGTTTTGTGTTCGTCCAAGTTTTACAAGTGTCGAGAGGCATTGAAAAGTTGACAGTCTTTGATATATGAATTTGGGATCAAATGGTGGCGTATGTATGTAATAAGTTATTTATTTTAAGTTTAGTCTTATTTGTTTATGCGAATTTAAAAGAAGACATGCGAATAAAGCTGGTGGATCAAATACTAGTGTGAATTACGGTGTTGCCCAATTATCAATACGCTTCAATTCATAATACATCATCGAGACAGCTAAGGACGTGTTTAAGGTTGGTGAACAATGTGAACATGGGTCCCTGTGACATGAGTTTATGAATCACTGTTGAGGGAGTTAGTTTAAGGTCAACTTCATCAAATGCAGATCGGGTTGGTACAAGTCTGGCTTTTATTGCAAAGTTGTGAGCTCAGATGAAAGGGGTTGAGGAACACTTGTTGTATTTTATGCAAATATTGTTGCGAGTATTAACATTATTAATCAAATTGTTGGATTCTTACTTTTTGCATGTTATTCACGTTTGAGTAGCAATCTTGGCAACCGAGCATAGTAAGGTTTTTATCGTTCACTTAATAACTACCCTTATGAGATCAACATTTTTTGGTTAGAAAATCATAGCAAGCCAACCCGTAGTTCTGCTTCAACTCTGGCTTGAGCATATTCGCTGATAAAATGCCAAGATAACTCCAATGAAATAAACGCAATTATGAGAACCAATTAGTCGAGACGATCCATTGCATTTGTTGGGGATACAATAGCTCGTAAAGGCTTGATCAAAGTCTTGCCGTTTTTCTTCAACATCCTTGCTTGTAATGGAACAGGAGCGAATGTAAAATAACTTGTCCCCAGCCCCCTTTCCAACTGTCTTTCTACACCGGTATCGAGTCGCACCTTATAACAAGAACCATTTCAAACTACTTGACTAGTGAGTTAAATTGAACGTGCATAAATTATGCTCATACCCATCGTGTCTGTGATCATTTCTGAGCAGTTTTTGACGTGGCGGTCATTGTTTACTGTCTCCATACAATCCGCATCCACTGGCCAGTTAACACCCGGGTAGTAGGAACAAACATGGCACAATAGAGATTTCAATGGGAGAGGAGAGAGAGGGGCTTCAGTGGATGTGCTTATGCTTATGTTCACGTCATTAATAGCTGTAACTGTCAAATGAAAGGGATTTTAAGAATCACTATCAAGAGTTCAGGAAATTAACAGGTGGCCCTTGTAATTTAAGCCTAATACCTGATCCACTCTGAACAAGGATGGGAAGGACCGCAAGGATCACCAAGAAATTTGCCATTGTTAAGCTCGGAAATTATGTTCCATACCGACTCCTTTTCAGAAATGTAAGTTTCTGAAACCGTGGAGGAAGCATGTTGGGAAGGGTACTAAATTGCAAGAACAAATAAGAACTGCTATGGTGACTCAACAAAGGATTTTTCTAAATCATTCATTCAGATGAAGACTGATGTGCGAATTAGATTGAGGATAATGAGCTAAATGGATCCATCGTTGATGGAAGCAGATCCATATTCATGAATAAAAGGAAATGATGAGTTGTTTTAACTGATAGGAAGCGATGAAGGTGATCGATCCATGCTGTACGATTTGTGAATTCATTACTCCGCTTCTGTATGTGTGTGGGCTTGATTATTTTCAGAAGCACAGGTTGTGAGAAGCTTTAATTAATGACTAATTACCAGAACATGTCACTTGGAAAGAAACTAAATCGACAATATTGGATAAAATTACAAATTTTGTTCCTTGATTTCCGTGGATGTTGGCATAGTATAAATTGCTCATACTTTCCCATAATGAGACAGTGGAAGGGAGCAAGGATCAACACTTGGATTTAGGTTAACAGCGTCCGGAACTGCGTGCAAAAATTTTGGAGAATGAACGGATTTTCGGTGATTCCTGTCCATTTATTCAGCGTTTTCATCCTCCATCCGTACAATGTCGAGGGTCATGGACGGGTAATGGAACCCCCTAATCGTTCTTCCATTTGGAGACATCCGGAATTTTCTGATATGGAGCCTCCAGTAAACTACGATGATAATGAATTATTCTGTGGCAATTATTCTGTAAGTATTCCAAGGAGATTTTAGCAAATTTTATCATCTGGTAGTTTACAAAAACTAAAAAGGTTTCTATCATTTTCTAGACTCAATACGACTACAATGGAGGCAAGTGTGGAATCTGCGGTGACCCTTATGACCAGCCTTCTCCAAGGGACAATGAGGACGGGGGGTATTACTATTCTGGAATTATTGTTCGTGGATATTTAACCGGGCAAGTGATGCCTGTGGAAGTAGAGCTCACGGCTACCCATTTGGGCTATTTCGAATTCCGTCTTTGTGCCCAAGATGAGACGAGTGCCCATTTAGATCAGTCTTGCTATGACAAACATCTGCTGGAGTTGGCAGATGGATCGGGGACAAGGTATTTTGTTACTCAAGAATCGGGATCGCATTATGCTAGCTACAAGCTACTTCTTCCGGAAGGAGTTACATGCAATCACTGTGTCTTGCAATGGCACTATCGCACAGGTATGATATCTTTTAAACGGTAGAAATATTTTAAGATTATAATGGTTTTCCAGCAACCCTTTGTGATGTTACAGTTAAGTTTTCGAGAGTAAACTCCAGTTTCACTTGTTTGATATAGGTAATCGATGGGGCACTTGTGAGGATGGACATCATAATGCTACGGGTTGTGGTCCTCAAGAAATATTTCGTGGTTGTTCTGATATTATAATTTATCCAAACTAATTTATCCGACAATTTAATAAAGACAATAATTAACAAATAGAGCCTCGTTCAAACAGCTTAAGCTAATTTACTCGAATTATTTCAAAATAGCATTTATCTACGACGATATCCTCTCATGAATTATCAGTTTTAATCTCATCTTGCAAGTACATTCTGTTTTTCCAAACCTTAGCCTGATTCCGAAAAAAGTTGTCATCAAGTACGAACGGTCCTCCCTTTGGATCCTCATCTCTAACGAGATACGCCAGCCTTGCAAATATCATTCCCGAAAGGCAAGCGTCAAAGCCGGACTCATGACAGAAACCTTCGGATTCTAGTTCCAGTTGCGAAGCCATTACATCCTCCAAGTCATTTCCGTATGTACTGTCTGTTTCTTCATCAAGATTGAACTCGAAAATATTCTTTCCGACCCAACCTACGTTCCTGTAGAGCTCAAACAAGTCGTTGCATTGAACTACGCTCTTTTTAAGACCTGAAATTTCACACAAAAAACATTAGATATAGTTGTAAGAGCCTATAGTTTAAAACAAATAAACCTCACCACTAATTTCAGAACGCTGAGCAATCTCCCAAGCCATGTACTTCGTATCATAAAACTGAGGCAGCACTTTCTCCAGCTTCACCAGAAATTCTGAGTACTCATTGGGCAAATATTCTACAAAATCTTTGTAAAGCACAATCAGTTTGATGAGCAGGTTATGTCCAATGATAGGAATCTTATTCTCTGCCGTCACATCAAAGAACTTTCCAATTCCTCTCAGTCGTTCTAAAATCTCGTCGATATCTTCCTGTCCTAGGTTGTCGATGAGTTTAGGGAAGTAATACTGATCTAAATCCCCGTTAGTCATATGTTTCCCTGAGATCTTCATAAAAGTAGGATTTTCTTTCATATAGCCTGCAGATTCATCCTGTACCTCCCGATTCATAAATGGAGTTCCGGCATAAAAGATCTTGTTTAGATCCACCCTCGTCCTCTGAATGAACTCCCATCCAATATTATCAAAATCCTGCCGCCGTTCTATAAGCTTTAATCGTCGACTTTCAGAGCGAGCATCGTGTTCTTCCACACATGCCAAGAAGATTGGGATGCTGTAGCATCTCACAGTGTACCGATTCATCGAACTTGACGACAAGGTGGAGTCACCTTTCTGAGATTCCTTTTTGAAAATTGCGATTCCAAAGTCCAGAGCGGATCTTGTCGATTGTTTTTTCAATATTGTTTCGTACCAACCTTTTCTATACACAAAAATAATTGTTAGCCGATTTTTTGAATCACCTAAAAGATTCACGCTTAGAAATGTTCTTACTCGATTATTTTTGGATTGATGACTTCATCGAACATGACGAACCCAGTAGTCTCCACGTTTGTATCAATCGCTACGAAGTCGGCGCCACGAATCGCAGCGAAGATATCCTTCAACACGGTTTCGAAATTGAGCTTCGTAACTTCAACCATTGTTGTTCAATTGTTGATTTGATTTGGGTACAGCTCGTTTCAAAAACATTCAAAATAATAATATCATCAAATACTCAAACAGATTAAGATTTTTTCCAGAATACGATATAGCCAATAGATTATATCATCTACGGTCTTGTTTACAATCTGAAGTTCTTATTGGCTGAAAATATGATTTAAATGTTATTTTTATTATTAGAATAAAAAATTCATTAAGATTTTTAATACTTTTAAACTTGGAATTTAATTTATGAAATTACTTACGAGAGTGGACTCATGGGCAGCGTGGAGAGAATGCGGGGAAGAGGCTAAATTCAAATGAAATCTGAACATTTGACCTTGAAATGGTTTCAAACCCTTATTTATCAATAATTAAGAACTTCAAACAATTAAAATTCCTTAAAATAAGCTAACAAACTACTTTAACAATTTATAGGAACAATTTTAGATTTTTAGCTACCTTAATGAGTCGTCATAATTTACCTAAAGATAACAAAACTTAAATTTAGAATTTTTAAGGGTTTTCATCTCACTTGAGAATGTTTCCAGGCCTCAATGCTTAATTAAAATTAAATAACATTATTTTTGATAATATAACTAATTTTATATATTTATTAGATTGCTAAATCAATAATTATGCAAGGTTTTAACTTGCCCTTTTCGACAAGCAAGGCAAAGGACGGAGTGGACCAACGGATCAAGTATTCAAATTAAATGGCGGGAAATTTGCTCCAATTTCAGTAAAGGTCTTGAAATTTATTAGTCCAATGGTTTCAAACGCTTAATTTTAATTAATTGGACATTTTCCAAGAAAACTATCCTTCAAAATAAGGGTACATTGAAATAGCGAGTTTTTTAAGCGTCATTTCAGATTTCTAGCTGCATCCTACGTTCCTCATAATTCATCCGATCACGGACAGTGGAATGTGATATTTATATTTATTTAAATTATGAAAATCTGAAATTTAAAAGTTTTGAGCTATCTTTTATCATTTAGACTCAATAATACAATGAATCCTTCTACCTACTGGATGCAACAAGGAAATCATCTCATTACTATGCATAAAATCAGAGAATGAAATGCCTCTGAACTATTTAAATGGACTAGATTAATTAATGGATACTGCTTCTAGCCAACCCTAATTATTAATTAAACAACCGACAAAAGTTCGTGTCTAGATGCTAATTACCTAGCTATGCTACGAGTGAAAACCTACTCCAAGCAGCTACGAAAGGCCCGTTCGTTTGTAGAAAACTTCTGATAATATCCCTCCAGGTTCAAGTG